>JAQZBX010039187.1:0-23143 GCA_029593785.1 Cabassous unicinctus
TGTCCCAGGACATCCAGAAGGGGCCTCGGACAAACTTGCAGGGAAAACAGAAATGATTAGTTGATTCCAAGTCTGAGTACCTCAGGTTAATTTATCATAAAAGTGAGATGATTTGAATGGAGGAAAGTTGAATCTCCTTTCAGGATATAGTGCATGAAAGTATGGGCTTACCCTAACTATTTCACAAGGTCTCAGTCAATGATTTCCCTGAAGGGAAGAATGTATTACAGACAGTGAGGGAGGGCATCAGATGAACTGCCAGCCTTTACAATCTATCTTTCAAGGATTTGTACAACCAGGAATAAAATACAATCTTTTTAGATAAAAAAAAAAAAATTCTTAAGGGTTGAGAAAGAAAAAGAGAATAAATTTAGTTCCCACTCCTGTCTCCATTTATGCTGTTTCACTTGACCACATTTCCTTATCCTAAAGATATTTACTACTATTTATATCTATATCTATATATCTGTATCTATGAATATATATAAGAAACTATGTATCCTTTCTGTGTTTATGGAAATACAATAATCTCTCTCTCTCCCTCTCTCTCTCTCTCTCTCTGCACTTATTCCACAGTCTTTTCCTTTATTTTTAAAGAAACTTTAGAAGGTTAAAACAGTATATGCACCATCCTGCACTTTGCTTGTGTCACTTCTGGTGATGCCTCAGGAAACCCATGCAAACCAAGGCTGTCGATTTCTCATGCTAGCACCTGTCCTTCAAAGTCTCTCAGCTACTTCCTGTCTTTTCTTTTTCAGACTAGTCTTCCATGTCTTCTTTTCTTCCATGTCTACTGCTAAGTGACTCTCTTCCTCCAGTTCAAATCTCTGGATAAAGAAAATCTGTTTACTTTAAGGATTTGACTGGAGCTTTTACATCCAACCACCTCACACCTGCAGAGTTTCCATCTCTTTAAATTAGCTGTGGTCAGGGGATTAGGGCAATGTAAAAGCAGCTTCACTATCCCTACAAAAAAAGGAATCTGACAGGGATGCTCCCTGAAGATAAACCGTTGAGTCTAATGGCTTCTGTCAACAGGGGTGCAAGCGTGACAGAAAAATTGACTGGCCATCCTTTGTACACAGCCTAGTTGTCACTTATCTTCTATTCCTGTCAAATTAAAGTGATATGATTAACATGATATTCTATATATTTTGGAACTGGCTCCTTCTAGATTTCTGGCGATATCTCCTATTTCTCACTTCTCTGGGAACTATGTTCAGTCCACATCAGGGTAATAAATCCTCATTTCTTGAAGAAATTGAGCTTTTCTTATCCTTTTCCTTGGAATGTTCTTCCATGTGAAATATGACTCAGTATTTAAGGCCTAGTTCAAAAGCCAATCCCTTCATCCCCTATAGCAATATGAATAATTTCTCATCTGCAGACCCGAAGGTCTGTGTTTTTATTTCTAATTCACATTGACTGGGAGAGATTAATGAGCAAAGAATGAGAGACTAAATGTGAGGGATGTAATGTATATAAAGTGTTAAACTAGGTCTGTGAATTTATGGGAGCTTCTAAACACTGCTGAGCTCTTGTTTCTCCTACAAATAATGGTCAAGACAGCGTTGAGTGAGCACTTGTTTATAATTACTTTTGTATTCTTTTCATTGGTATGAACAGACACATCGCCATGAAACCTTTAAATAAGTCAGGAGTTAAAAATAACCTTCCTTTTGCCCTTACTTATTTAGCCAGGGCTTCTGTTAGCTACCCGAGTGTGCTCTCCCTGATCTTACTATTTTCAAATAGGTTTGAAACAAAAAAGACGAAAGAGTGGAACAAGGATTCAGCAGAGTACATGGCAAAGTCTACCAATTTCTCCTCGTCTTTCCCCTAAATACAAAAGGGACAGATATTTATGCAAATAACATCACCAGAAACAATTCTTTTCAGGTATGACACCTATTTAGAAATGACTGCAGCTTCAGACTTCCACATTGAGAAGCAATTTCCAGTTCTCTTTGCAGTTGCTGCACATGAAATTGCTTCATTTCTCAAAGAACCAAAAAAAAAAAAAAAAATTCCGTGTTCTTTAGTTTGCAACCTACAAAATATGTTATTTGTGAAGGTATTACAATTTCTCATAATATTTGCAGGTTTAACATTTCAAAGAAAAAGAATTAGACCAAGTAGTTAGAAATAAAAAAAAATCCAACTTTCAGGCAGGTAATCTGGTTATCTTTGTTTTTTTAACAATGCACTCCAAATACTATGTAGACAGTGTAAACAAGTATTACTCAATGAATCAGGGCTAATTTGAAATACTGAGCTAACCATGCTGTATTCAGTGTAGTCATTTGCATTGAGTAGGGAACATGAACAGCACATATTCGAGTTAGAAGTTTAGGGAAAGCTAACCAGATATTAACTCAGTTTTGGAAATGGGATTCAGTTCTAGAAGCCTAAAGCCAACATAAAGAGCTACCAGAAAATGATACAGTGATAATACATAGATACAGTGATAGGTACAGACACAGACAAGGTTAGATAAGAAGGATTGGGTTGGAACTTAACTCCACTAATGAGTTCAACTACACTGCTATATGATGGTGGAGTCTATGTGGTTGGTATTAGAGAACAAGGATTTTGAAAGAGAAAGGAGGCTGAAATGAATGTGGCTATTTTGAACATTAGTGTATATATACTGATTGCAGTTACTTTGCCTTAGAATGGGTTGACCTCACAGTGGAGTGGGTGGGGGTAGGTGGCAGAGAAGGAGGATGTATAAATTTAGAAAGAAAGTCTAAAATAGAAAAATTTACCTAAGTAGAAATCATATGTATATCACTGCTAAATGTCACCCATGTAGCTTTAGTTTAGACCAGTGTCTTTCAATATTGGCACTATTGACATTTTAGACTGAATACTTCTCTGCCGTAGAGGTCTGTCCTGCCGTATTGAGTATATTTAACAGCGTTCCTAGCCTCTACCCACCAGAGGCCAATAGCACCCTCCCCCCAGTGATGATAATAAAAAATGCTTCCAGAATAGCCAGATGCCCCTGGGGAGCAAACCTACCTCCATGGTGAGAACCATTGCACTAGACCACTTCAATAACTGAGACTCTGTTGGTGACCCCAAAGTCAATTGTCTGTGAGGTTTGGGCAGTGATTCTTTAAATAGCAAACCAGAAAGCATTTCTTGTATAGAGGTTATCATGCAGCAGAACCTGCAGATACTGCCATTGCAGCTGGGATTGTGGAAGGAACAATGACATGAAACAAAGGTGGAAAAACTGCCCTGTCCATTTCTCCATCAGTTTCTCCTGGAGTCCCATCAGACCTGGATTCTTGGCATTCCAAAGCTTTCTGTGGACTTTACCAGGTCAGAACCAAGACCCAATGATGACACTGGCAAGGCTCAGGAACCTGGCTATATAAGCAAGTTTCCCACTCTTGATTTGCAATTAGGTACCACAGACAACTTCCCTTTTACCTGTTCCCCCCTCACAGCAAAGAGCACTAGTATGTCCTGTAAATCTAAAACTGGGGGTCAGGAAACATGCTGTGTTAAGATATGTATTGGGGATGAAAAGAAATATGAGAAATTGTCCTAAAAATGTGATTGAGAAACTTCGGTGCCCATGAAGCTTTAGTCTAGACCATATTGAAATGTACTGAATTTGACTGAATAGTTTTCAAATGAATCTGTTTCAAAAAAAAAAAAGGTAGAATTATATAAATGAATTTTTCTCTTGATAAAAAAGAATGGGCAACTTTCATTGGGTTCTACTTGTCTCTTCCTTTGATAAATGTAAACAGAACCTCTGCTTACAAATGCTCTATAATTATTCAAGGATCAATATCAATTTAGCCCTGTTGTGTTTTACTCAGTTCTCATGTAGGTGAAAACAATGAACTTACTTGCCAGGACATAAGGATTTCCACCAAACACATATATAGTATATATGTTAAAGACAAAATTAGAGCTTACTTCAAACTTACATACAGAAAACCATAAAGCAAATTAATGAACTGAGGCCCTTTTCATTTTTGGGGAGTAAAGAATAATAATATTTGTTACATGATTCAAATATTAGCATTCCTGACCCAGATTCCCTGGGGTTCCTAGAGCAGTTTGTTGGATGTACTTATTCCCTAGGTGTTACTCGCACTTGGACTAATGACCTACTCATACAATCATCCTGGGCTGATTGGAGCCATCTTTCCCTGGCGGTATCTGGAAGTCACAGTGTCAATGACTGGGCTGCAGATGTGAATGACTGACCAAGTCTGCAGCAGTATACCCAGCCCAGATCACTTTTCTGGGATAAGAAAAATGCTGTGGTGCAATGTATGCTTCAGGGCTCCCTGTTGTATCAGGCTTAAGTTAGACTTGACCTCAAATCACAATCTGGTATAGTTCTTTCCCCTTCTCTATCGTGCTTCACTCACTCCCTCGCTTGGGTCTCCTGAAACCATTCCCTTAAAAAACATGTATACACTTAGTGGCAGTGCTCCAATATGTGTTCATCAATTGTAACAAATGTACCACATTAATGAAGGATGTTGTTAATATAGGGAAGTGTGGGAGGGGGAGGGAGTGGAGCATATGAGAATCCTCTACATTTTTTATGTAACATTTATGTAATCTAAGTATCTTTTTTATAAATTTTTAAAAAGTATATTAAAAAAAAAAAACATGTATACAAATCCCTGACTCAGTTTTTGGGTTTAAGAATTCAGCCTAAGGCACTAGCATAAGTAAAGGACTGTGCATTATTAGCTTCTGCCGTTTTTGGAAAATACTGACTAAATTTTTGTCCCTGTTGATAAATAGTAACTACCAAGATTCTAAAAGTCTTGGAAGATCCATAAGTTTTATGATTTGAGGGAAAACTCTACTACTTAAGGCAGAGGAATTGTTTTAAACTAAATCCAGTGGGCAAGGAATGTGCCAACATAACCAAAATAAATTAGCATTTGGCTCTTGAATGCTTGGGCTATTAGCTTGGTATGCTGTCAATGTTTTTTTATGACCATAGCAGAAAGTAGAAAAATGTTCCCAATCCTATTCCCAAAGACTCACCTCCCTTCCCACCTAAGTCTTGGAACTTGTTCCAAAGTCAGTGAAATATGAAGGAAAAATAGAGTTTTTCCTTCAATAGAGCACAGAGGAGTTCTGCCCTGCTCCCTGCTTAGGTTGAGGGACTTTGGAGAAAAAAAAAAAAAGAAAGAAAAAGAAGAAAACACGTGGCACATTTTCTTGTGGATCATGCCTCACTAACATTCCCCTCGAGTACTTGGCCTTTGCCTTGATGTTAACCGAGCCTGGCTCTGAAGGTCTCCTGCTTTCTCAGGTCCCACAGCCAATAGCAGGCCCAGGGAGGTAAGTGTGACCTCCTCAATGTGACTTTTAAAATTGACAACACCATCTAACCACTAAGTCATCTGTGACTGCATATATGTGTGTGTGTGTAAATTTATGTATTTGCCTTTTACAAAAAGTTCATTTAAAAAAAGATTCAAAGCTGCCTCCCAAATACCCCCTTCAACCAGTAAATCTCCATTTCTCTACAAAAAGCTTAAAGACTGTCACTACAGATTCAATTATTTTTATGAAATAATTGCTTCATCTAGTTGCCAAAATGTTTTAGTTAAGAATTTTCATATGGGGAAACCATATGAACCCTCCTTACTGAATTGAAAAATACATGTCCACTGCATGACAGGGATGTGATGAACTAAGTCATGACCATTTTAAGTTGTTTTCAAACTGCCATTCTGAAAGAAATAAAAATGATTGCTCATCATTGTTTTACTGCAGATTTTTCTTTGATGAAGATATATTCAAAATAGTAAGAGGAATGTATCTAAATATCTGGCAAAGAATAATTCATTTTTTGGCATTTAACAAACTATTGTGAGCATTTTTGATGCATGCACGTTTAGTCAATACATCAAAAATATCATATTGCTTACAGAGTTAGGAATGAAACTTCCTACCATCTTTATCTTTTTTTATTGGGAGTATTTATCCCAGTGGTGGACTCATTGGCTTCATAATGAATGCTGAGTTTTTGAATGATTCTTTTGTATATAGGGATGCCAGAAATAAAGATACTTTATTCTCATGAAAATTCGTAAAGCATTTATGTCGATGTGTTCATGCATGAAACACATTCTTTTTCAGACTTTGATCAAACATGACAATGAAGACTAGTTCTGTTATGGAAACAATTTTAAATGCTACATACATTATATGCTTAGTATTACTGAAATATTAAACACCTTCTACAAATATGAACTGGGAAAATCACTAGTATTTAAAAATGATTGGGAGACGAATAACTGAGGTCTTGACATTTGAATTTTTTACCTCTTTAATAACAAGTAATATCTTTTTTCCTCAATTCCTTAAAGAAGGACAGAAAGGAGGGCAGAGAGGGAAGGAAGAAGGTGAAAAGAAGAAAGGTAGGCAAAGAAGAGATTGTTTTATTTCATCCAAGAGCTAAAACTGAAGCAGAAATATGCTTTTTCTAGTGTGCAATGTTCACATATTAATTTTTTTCCTGTAGAAGCAAGCTTCTTGAAATACACGTTAAAAAACTAATTTTGCCTGTCATTTTTATGTACTTGCTATTGGAATTTAATAAAAGATTATTAGAATTTTCAGTATGTTAGTTACAAATCTGAATTGAGCATCTATAGTGATACTCATTTTTTAAAGTTATTTTCAAGATCTTTTCCTCAATTACCATATTTTAAGTTTCCTTAATTTAATTAGCTATCCCTTCTGAATGAGTCACATAATAAGGTATATCTTTGTTTCTCTGTTCTAATCATATTTTTACTTTTTTATTATTCTCTGAGAACTTGACTAAAAGAATACAGTTTTGATTTGAAGAGAGATGAAGCAATTTTTGGGCAGGAATGAAGTGTAGATGACTTTTTTCCCACATCTGCTATCTTGGCACGGATGGCAGAAGGACTTGGCTCCACTGGGCCATGTTATCTTCGAGACCCTCCACATTGTCTCTCCCACTCGGGAGCTTAATTTCTTACATGGCGGCTTAGCGCTCCAAGAAAACATTTTTCACGAGGCAGGAAGTTGAAACTGCTGGTCTCATGAGGCCAGGACCAAATCGCTGATAAGACCATAGTGTGTCGGTAAGAGTCTTCCTGGATTGAAGAGTAGACGACAAAAACCCATATGTCAGTAGGGAAAGGGTCAAAGAATTTGGAGCATCTTTATTCCATTACATGGGACTTTATGTTTCTGGTCTCTCTGCCTAGGACCCTCTCTCCATGTTGCCTTCACTACTTCCTTCAAACTTCCCTAAAATGTTGACACCTCAGAAAGACTAAATTCCCTGGACATACCTGTCAAAAATTGAGTCTTTGAAAATTATTTATTATGACAATATCCTCTTTATTGACTTCAGATTTCTTAACAGATTCTCAGTTGGTTTTGTTTGCTATTTGTATTATCAGTTTTATGAATTAAATGCAATAGCCACAATTAAAACAACTTTATCTCTCTTGTTCACTATTTTATTTCTAGCTACTACAGCTTGAATTAACACAAGGAAGGCACCAATTCTTATATTTTAAAATATAAATGCAGTGTATCCTAGGATGTGAAATGATCTTTGTGAATGTAAAATATTGTGTAGTAGCAGATTCAAGGTAGCACTTGGTATAGTTTCCTGTCTGTATAAATACCTCTTTGGCATCTACCTAAGGTAAGGAGTTCAATAATATAAACCTAGAGGTTATGTAATAAAGTAATAATAATTTATTTTATTGTGTTAACGAATGTATAAATACCCAATATACATAATAAATATAAAATCTACTAGCAGGTAGATAAACATGGTTTGGGACAGGGTTGCATTCTGCAAAATGATGAAACAAAAACTTGACAAGAAGAAGGGGAGCACCTCAACACATTTTAAAAATTTGCTAAAATACAATCATAAAAAAATTTTAAAATGATGCTACTTCTCATTTCTGCCAAGAATGAAAATATAATTGAACAGAAATCAAGGCAAGTGAGGGAGGGTATACGTGTGTGGTTAGATATATTTACATATTTCCATCAATTATGCTGTTGCTTAAATTCTATTCAAAGCTTAATTCCAAGAAGGAACTACAGGGTTTCTTTAAGCACTAGAAATGCAGGAATTCAGGAAGGAGATGAAGAATATCATGATTGTAATTATTAGGATGGTATACAAACTTCTAAAAGAGGGTTCTAACTGATTCAATTGATATTAGGGAAAATTTACTTTTAAAAGTATTTTTCATTCATTCAGCCACTGAATAAAAAATATTTAAAAGGAATTTTATGCAGGCACTGTTATAGGTATTAGAGATTAAACAATGCATGAAATAGTCAATCCTTTTGTTCTTATGAAGATAGATGGTAAGCAAATATATATAATATATGAGACGATTACAATGCTCTAAAGATATTAAAGCCAGAGTTTAACATAATATCTGAAGAGAAAGTATAGTGGAGTATGTAAGAAGTATATTTCAATCAGAGCCTACTATTGTGTGCTTTAAACCTGAGGTAAGGATGGCATACAAATTTCAGGGAACAGTGTGGCTGGGATGAAGATCACAAAGAAGTTAGAGTTTTGAAGAGAAAGCTGAAAAGGAAGATAAGGCTCATACTGTTCCAAACCTTGTCAGTCATTTTACATATTTTCACATTCTCATAATTAAATTGAAAGTACTGAAGGGTACTAAGGATGGAAAAGACATTCATAAAAATATTTTAAACTCTGAGTATAGAGACAATAATTCTATTTTAATGTGAGGGCATGGAGAAGTGGGGCAGGATGATGAAGTAGTTTTACTTGTTAGTTTGGAAACAGAAAATGGAATGAGTTGGTGTTCCCTAAAATATTCATTCCAATAACAATCTCCAAGAATGGTTTGAGAAGGTATGGAGGCCATGAAAAGGACAAGGGAAGATATCTGACTTTTTATTCCTTTTAATAATTTACACCCATGTTATTAAAACTGCAGGTCTTCTGGTGGTGTTTTGGGAGCTACATCTATTTATATTGTCTCTCTTTTGAAAAACTTCCTGGTTATTAGCTTTAGCATCAGTCTGAGATATGCTTTCTATTGTTAGAGCATAGCATTATATCAGTCCTATAGCCTTTCTCTAAGTAGAGTATGTTGTTTGAGAAGCTCAGAGTGTACTATGAACCTCTAACTATGTGACAAAATAAAAAATACAATATTTATGATATATTGGATATGATATTTTCATTCACTAAACAGGCAGGGTTTCATAGTTTAAAAAAATTATCTATCAAAATAGACATCATAATAGAAAAGAAATATGGGAGAAGTCTATTTATTTGCTTATTGTCACTCTGCTAAAGGTGAGTGACTTAAAAACATAGGAACATATATTTAAAGAATATAGTGCTAAATATGGGCTCAAATAAAAGGGACAGAAAAACCATGTGTAGGGAAATTATAAATGAGTCTAACTCTGTTACATTGGCGAGCATATAATCCAAGGTAAAGCCCACTGACAGGATGCCAAATTCCTGAGGTTGTCTACCTTGCTTATACTGTCTACATGTCTCTAGAGCAGTCAGGAGGCCCACTGTTTGAAGCAATGTTTGCTGTGGCAGTCAATCCTCCTGAGATGTGCATAAGTGTAACCTCTGGAATGACCTCCAGACTCACTTTGAAATCACTTAGCCATAAAACTTGACTTGTATTTAATATTTCCTCCTTTTTGTCAAGATGTTTTTCCAAATGCATCATTTTTTGGTGCTTGGTAATAATCCCTCGGTGCCAGAGAAGCTCATCACCAGAAGTCATGTCCCATACTGGATATGGGGGGCAGGTAGTACATTAATATGCTGAGTTTGGCTTAGAGAAAGGCCACAATTGAGTGGCAAGGAGGCTTTCATTAGGCAATATATAATACTAAACTAAGTTTCAATTTCACAGGAACAACATCATAAGTACAAATATCAATATCAGTGGCCTGGCATATAGATCTGTCTTCATTCACGAGGTACTGCCCATGTACTTTGGGAATTCTTGCCACTCTATTAGAGAATGTAACAGTACTTCCCAGGATGGGAATACAAATTTTTTTTTGTTATTGTGTGGGTCTCCACCCACCAAGACCAATTGAACAAATTCATAGGTCATAGAGGCATGCCCCAGGTGCATCCCTCCTTACACATCCTCCCATCACTGACACCTTGCACCAGCGATCCTCCCCTCTGTTCATATGCTGGTTGAGCTCTAAACCTTAGCAGAGTTGCCAGGGCTACTCTCCAATTCATTGGACTCACCCAGGACAACTAATAAAAGAATGATGATGGGCAATGCCCATCCCCCAAAAAACAGAGTATCTACACCTGCAAGCCACTCAGTTCCATCCATTTTCTCCATGGGATCTAAGCACCCTCTCAATCAGAAACAGAGTGGACATCACCATCCCAAAATCCTCATGATTGAGGAATGAACAAACATAAGAAAGGAATGCAACTATGGACTTACCATTATTCTAACAATGGAAGAACTTGTATCATTGATATAAAGGCAGTGGTCACCAGAGGTTCTGAGGGAAGGGAGAGGATAAGTGTAACATGGGGCATTTTGGGGACATTACAATTGTCCTACGTTACATTGCAATGACTAATACAGGCCATTATACATTCTGTCAAAACCTATAAAATTGTGCATTGCAATGTATGAACTGTAATGTAACCTATAGACCATGGTTAGTAGCAATAATTCAATATGTGTGCATCAGTTGTAACAAATGTACCACATTAATGAAAAAGCTGTTAATGGGGGAAATTGAGGGAGGGGAAGGGAGTGGGGTATATGGGAATCTCCCAATATTTTTGATGTAACATTTATGTAATCTAAAGCTTATTTCAAAATAAAATTTAAAAAATATATATCAAAAAATACATAGGAAGAAGAAAAATAAAATTACAGTAGTATAAATATGTCCTTCAAACTGGTAATGACACTTTTTTTCAAGTTGCCTGCTCACTCATACACTGAAGCCGTTCATATATGAGATATCATTCACTGACTTTTGACTTGGCTATTGTGTTTTTTGGGGAGGGAACCTTACACCCTATCAGCGGTATCAGCTTCTGCCTGCCCCCTACTGTGTATAACAGGTTAAAAGACTGGACCAACCTGATCAGTGGCTAAATTCATTTTACTAAGATTTAAACCTCTCTGTCAGGTAGTTTTTAAATGAAAACCAACACATGATTACAATTTCAACATTCCCCAATAATGCACTGCATAATTTAATATGTCAATAAAATCTTATGGGATTTATACTGAGATGTGTGCTCATTTACATCTTAGAAACCTATATTTGGCGTACATAAAAGTCATGGAGATTTACTTTACAATATGCATGGTGATTGATGATGAGTCAATTTATAATTTCTCCAATAGCGTTAGAAGTGAACATGTAAACTATGCCTATTGTTAGTCTTTAAATCTATTGCTGCTAGAATTAGTCCCCAGTCTCTAATCCCTGTGATTTAGTCTGCTAGTTTGCTAAAATCGCAATGTACCAGAAATGGGTTTGCTTTTACAATGGGGATTTATTGGCCTGCAAGCTTATAGTTCTGAGCTTGAGAAAAATGTTCATATCAAGGCATCATCCAGTGATACTTTTTCCCAGAAGATGAGCTTCTGGCAGTCCTGGACTCCTTTGTCACATGACAAGGCACATGCTAGTGACTTTTGCACTCTCCCTTCTCCTCCAGGCTTCCTTCCTTCAGCTCCCTGCTTCCCTGGTTCTCTCTCTTAGTTTGAATTGCATTCTCTTACAAAGGACTCCAGGATTAAGATGCACCCTGGGCCACACCTTACTGAAGTAACCTAAACAGAAGATCCTTAACTGAAATTGCATAATCAAAAGAGCCTACTTACAATAGAGTCACATCCACAGGAATGGATTAGCTTTAAAAACATGATTTTCTGGAGTCCATCTAGCATCAAATGGTCACACCCTGGAAACTGGATATTTGTTTTCTTTTTTTAACAAAGTACATATTGATAAAAATGTGTCCATCATCCAGAATGCCTATTCTTAGTAAAAACACACAGACATGCACAGCTGATTCCTGTTGCTACTTTGATTGTCCATCATGTGCAGAGCTGACTGATGTGCTGTTATAGCAATGGTCAAGGAATAAGAAAAAAAGAAAGAGTATAAGCAATGGGTCAGAGTAATAAGGAAAAAAAGAAGAGAATAAGATGTAGGCTTGGAGAAGCAATAAATTCATTAAAGGATATCTTGAGGTACAAAGCAGGAGGGTAGAGAGGAGAGATGTTTAATATTGCAAGGCCAGTATCCCAGATGAGGAAGAAGAAAGAATCAAGGGCAGGCAAGGGAGAAGAGGCTCTCTGAGAAACCACAGAATCAGTTTGGACAAAGAGAGAAGATCTAGAGGTGGGGATTAGAGGATACCTTGATAAGCTGCATTCAAAACACACTGTGTATTTAAAGGGTGAGTATAAATTTAGACATTGAATAATAATAATAACATTATTTGGACTTCTTGATAGTTAATGCATAAGTCCTATGCATAAATCCTCAGCATGCCCCCTAAAATAAATTGTGTACTAATTATAATCAAGGACCACTGTATTTCTCCCCAAGAGAAAAGAGGATAAAAGGAAAAAGGATTGGTATATTTAATATTACCATCTGTATTATTATTCTACAACAGACAGAATACATTGTTGGAAAAGATGAGGAAATGAGAGAAATAAAAGGAAGATGGCATGTATTTCCATTGCCTACTTTTTGAGAATGGGCAGGAATAAAACAAGATCTGGACCAGAATCCTGTCCCAAAGGCCTACTAACAAAACGTCTGTAACGCCATGGACTTTCCAATGAATGCAAGTTCTTAACCACATGCTATTTTCCTTTCTCTTGTGTAAGGGCCAAATTAATAAGGATTCCTCACACAGGGTTTTATTTTGCTCTGAGTCTTCTGAATGATAGCATGGTAAAAAAAATAAAAAATAGAAAGATAGTGACTGGACATGAATGAGTAAGTGATAATGAAATGATTTCTCACACATATGCAGAGGTGTCCCCGTGTTTCCCCTATATCAGCTGGTCTCATTGCATATGGACTGAACCAGTTGGTCAGCCCCATTTCTTGCATCTCTTTAACTACGACACAAAATGTCAGAAAAATCAGAAGACAGCACTCTTATGACAGCATAAAATGTTTCCCAAAGAGGAAAATCGCCATCATGCCAAAAAGAATTTTACTTCAAAATCTTGGTATTGAGGGCCTGTGTGAGTCAATATATTATATATCATATATTATACCTTGTCAAATCCAGATAAGGGGGTTTGTTTCTGGTTAAAAATCACTAGAGTTAAGAATATTTCCCCTCCCACTCCATCTCACTGGGTTTGATTCCAGTTCTGAAATTTACCTAAAGCAGCAAGGTTTGGCATGGAAGGAGGGCCATTTTCTCAGTCCTGATCATCAGTGCTCAAGATTAATTTAACTGCCATGACATGGCAAAAGTGATTGTGATAATGTTGGGGATTGAGTCATGTCCCCCACAAAATGAAAGTTCAGATTCCAAGCCCTGGTGGTGTGGATGTGAGCCCATTTGTAAATAGGGCCTTTGATGATGAAATTAGCTAAGGTGTGCCCATACTGAATGAGGGTGGGCTTTACTCCAAAGTGGCTGAATTCCTTATCAGCAGAGGAAATTGGATGGGGAGGAAATAGAAGCCACAGGAAAAATTGGAAGAGTATTGACAGAAAAACCAAGGAACCCCAAAGACTGGCAGCCAAACAGAAAATACTGGCCCCTAGAGAAAGAGAGGCCTTCTAGCCTCTGAAGCCGTGAGCCAATAAATTCCTGTTGTTAAGCCAATCCATTGTATGGTATTTGAGCAGCCAGGAAAGTAAAACAGATACAAATTATTCTCAGTTATACGAGAATATTTTTTCAAGTTGTTTGATGTACTTCTTTTTTGGTGGCTGGTAAAGTTAATCCCCTCCTTTGCTGCAGGGTTCCTCCATATGGGAACACCAGCCTCCCTCACATGCCCCTCAGCTGTTGCCTCTACCCACTCTCAAACATTCTCCCACCAACTCAGTTTCAGAGAAATCCACCTTTCCAGTTTCTAGATAACTGGAATTACTCCTTATTCTGTAATTTTTATCTACTGTTGTCATAAAAGGTATGTGTTATAGTTTCATATCCCTTTGTAGCTTCCATTCAATCATTCAGTCTTTCACCAAATATTTACTGAATGCCTATTATTTGCCAAATATTTCACCAAATATTTACTGAATGCCTATTATTTGCCAAATATTTTCTTAGGTACTGGGAAAATAAAAGAACACAAAAAGGCAAAAAAAAAAAAATGTTCCTTCTAGGAGCTTAAATTTTATCTGAGGCAGATAAACAACATGATGAAGAATTAATTATATGCAGTTGTATTGTCAAGGTTTTCTAGGGTAACAGAACTGACAGAAGATACCAGTAAATATTATGAGATTTTATAAAATCATCTCATGCAGCCATGAGGGTGCATGAGTCCAAATTTCGTGGGCAGGCTGCAAGCCAGGAACTCTGCCTGATGAAGGCCCTCAATGAATTTCCTAAGAGAAGCTGTCTGTCTGAAGTAGAGATGGGGATTCTCTCTGACTGCCTAAATCACTTTTCCTTTTAAGACCTTCAACTGACTGGATGAGACATCTCTTATTGCTGAAGGCAATCTCCTCAGTTGGTTGTAGATGTAATCAGCCATAAATGCAATCAACTCACTGATGATTTAAGTCCACAAAATATCCTTGCAGTACAATGAGCCCAATGCTTGCTTGACCAAACAACTGGCAGCATTACCTGGCCAAGTTGACATATTAGCTTAACCATCACAGTAGTATATTAGACAGTCATGGAAGGAGAAAACAATTAGGCACTAAAAGGGAATTGGTAGTATCAAGGGGAGGTGAGAATTTTAGATGGGGAGAATAGAGAAGGACTCACTGAGAATGAAAGAACAAAGCAATGGAGCAGGTCATGCAGGCTACTTGGGGAATGGCCATATAAGATAAGGGGAAACAACAACTACAAAGGCCTGTAGGTGAGAGGTAGCTGGAGTTTTTGCGAAAGAGCAAGAATTTCCGTATGCAGAATGAGCGAGCAAGAGACTAGAGGATAGAAAGTCAGGGAGACTGCTGGATAGGGGGACAGATCACACAGGGATTTTAGTTCAGAGTCCAGATATGTGTTTTTATTTTGAGTGATATGGGGAAACACAAAGGATTTTGAACAGAAGAGTGATATCATCTCACTCATGTTTTAAAAGGATTCTGCTTTGCTGAGAAGAGATTTCCAGGAGACAAAGGCAGAAGGCAGACCTAGTTGGAAGGTTGTTACCTTATTTGGTATATCAGGTAAAGGTACAGTGGGCCAGAGAGGTAACAGATAAAATGGTGAGAAGAAGTTAGGTTTGGGGTATTTTTTGAAAGTAAAAATGGCAGGATTTGATGATAAATTGAGACATGAAAGAAGGAGAATCAAGAATAAGACTGGGGGACGGATGTGGCTCAAATGGTTGGGCGTCTGTCTCCCATATGGAGGGACCTGGGTTTGATCCCCAGCACCTCCCGGTTAAAAAAAAAAAAAAGAATAAGACTATATGCTTCCATAAGCTTCCATAACTTGTTAAGCTGCCTTTTGTCTGTTATTTTATTTTTCTGAATTTGAAACAAAGTTTGGATAAAAAAGAATAAGACTATAGTTTTTGTCCCAAGTAAACAGAAGTATCTTTTGTGCCTATTTCTCAATCCCTTTCAAAAATATCCCATGTGTCTTATGCCTTCCAACTACTAAGAAAGTATCTGATTTCCAGCTAACTTACATGAGAAGTCTTTTTGACCCCATGCTGCCTATTGTCTCACCCCTTTCTCTCAGAGCCAGTGAAAACTTAGACTCAGACTAATTTGAGCCATATAATTTTATCCTCTTCATTAAAAATGCAACCTATTTGGCCTTCATTTTCAGCTTGATCTTTCTACTCTTGTAGCCAAGAGACATTCATAGGAGATATTTGACATAGAAATATAATTTCAAGTAGACCTCTGCCCTCCACACCAACCTTCCAAATTGGACTTGGACAACAGCAGGTGCCCAGGTTTATCAGTAAGAATGGAATTGGAAACAAGAGAGTAGAGTCAAAATACAAGAATGAAAGGACATTTTGCTCATGCCATTTTTGATGCATCTTAAGACTGACAAGAACACAACACTGAAAGAAGGTAGTTGGTCTTGTGATGTATAAACAGGAAGAACAATATTATCCTTACAGTCCAGACTAGTTTATTTTCTGTCCACTGGAATAAAAAAAAATTCCTTGGGTGTTCTCACTTCATTGCCTTTTCCACCATTCTTTGCATGTGTGTAAGCACTGGACAGCCTCCCAGACCCAGCGCAGGCTCACTACTTTCAACTGGGTGGTGCCTGTGAATGCTGGGAGTGATTTTTGTCCTCTAAGTTCTTTAAGACTCTTTCCCTGGAGAGATTCTTTGGCACGCTCTCACACCGATTCATAATATTAGTTTTCTCTTTGTACATGTCTGGCTTCTCCACATTTCATATTAAGCTCTGAGAGGGCATGGATTTTGATTTCTCTATAATGCTGTGCACACAAAGTGGGTGGTCAGTAAATATAGATTAAAATGTTTCATAACATTGTATTTCAATTTCTTTGTCTTGCCAGTTTCCTTTTGTTTAACTTATTCTTTGCTTCTTTGCAAAGTTGTGAAGCATAAAAAGTCAACCTTTGTTGTTCTATCCTGAGAGCAACCAGTCCTCTCCTTGTGGATTCCTCTTCTGGTTGCCATATAACAAAACTCACATTTCAGTTGCTACACACAATTGCAAGTCCATCTAATATGATTTAATCATCAAACAATGGAATAAATAAATATTAAAAGTGAAAGAATGGATTTATCAACCCATCTGGGAAACTTCAATAACTGAACTATTCAATTCAGTAGCCACTGGACATGTGCAAATATGGAAATTTGACTACTACTCACTTTCTGTCTCCTGTAATCCTAGCTTCCAGACTCTGACTCTGTGAGTCCGCTCAATTTGCTTAATTTATATGAGTGAGGTCATGTATTATTTGTCCTTCGGTGCCTGGCTTACTTTACTGAACATCAAGTCTTCAAGATTCATCCATGTTATCCCGTGTGTTAATACTGCATTCCTTCTTACAGCTGAGCAACATTCTATTGTAAGTATATACCACAATTTGCTTATTCATTCATCTATTGATGAATATTTGGGTTACTTCCAACTTTTGGCAATGGTGAATAATGACACTAAGAACATTGTTGTGCACATATCTGTTCATATCCCTGCTTTCAATTCAATATATACCCGGCAGTGGGATTGCTGAATCATATGATAGTTCTATATTTAGCTTCCTGAGGAACTGTCAAATTGTCCTCCACAAAGGCTGCACCATTCTACATTCCCAACTGCAGTGGATTAGTGTTCTCTTTCCTGCACATCCTCTCCAACACTTGTAGTCCTCGGTTTTTTAATAGTCACCAGTCTAATGGGCGTAAGATGATACCTCATTGTAGTTTTGATTTGCATTTACCTAATAGCTAGTGATGTTCAGCATATTTACATGTGCTTTTTAGCCATATTTATTTCTTCTTTAAAGAAGTGTCTACTCAAATGACTTGCCCATTTTTAAAATGGGTTGTTTGTCTTTTTATTTTTGAGATATATTTTGTTTATATATACTGGATATTAGATTCCTATCAGATATATGGTTACCAAATATTTTCTTCCATTGAGTAGGCTGCCTTTTCACTTTCTTGACAAACTCCTTTGAAGTGTAAAAGTTTTTAAATTTGAGAAGGTCCCATTTATCTATTTTTTTTTATTTTGTTGCTTGTGCTTTGGTTGTAAAGTTTATGAAACCATTTCTTCCTACAAGATCTTGTAGATGCTTCCCTACATTATCTCCCAAGATATTTATGGTCTTTGCTCTTATATTTAGACCTTTGATCCATCTTGAAGTAATTTTAGTATAGGATGTGAGATGGTGATCCTCTCCCATTATTTTGGATATAGATATCCAGTTCTCCAAGCACCATTTGAAAAGGCCATTCTCTCCCAGTTGAGTGAGCTTGGTCGCCTTGTTGAATATCAGTTGACTGCATATGTAAGGATCTATGTCAGAACTCTCAGTTCTGTTCCCTTGGACAGTATGACTATCCTTGTGCCAATACCAGCAGTCTTTACAACTGTAGCTTTATAGTATGTTTTAAAGTAAAGCAGTGTGATTCCTCTGATTTCATTTTTCTTTTTCAATGTCTTTGGCTATTCAGGGCCCCTTGCCCTTCCAAATAAATTTCATAGTTAGCTTTTCCAATTCAGTAAAAAATGCTATGGTAATTTTTTTGGGATTGCATTAAACCTGTAAATCAGTTTGGGTAGGATAGACATCTTAATGATGTTCAATCTTCCTATCCATGAGCAAGGAATATTGTTCCATTTATTTAGGTCTTCTTTGATTTTCTTTAACAATGTTGTATAGCTTTCTGAGTACACGTCCTCTACATTTTTACTTAAGTTTATTCTTAAGTATTTAATTCTTTTAGTTGGTATTGTAAATGGAATTTTTTTATTGATTTCCTCCTCAGATTGTTCATCATTAGTGTACAGAAATGCTACTGAGTTTTGTGCATTGATCTTATATTCTGCCACTTTACTGAACTCATTTATAAGTTCTAGAAGCTTTGTTGATTTCTCAGGGCTTTCTACATATAGGAACATGTCATCTGCAAAGAGTAAAATTTTTACTTCTTCCTTTCCAATTTGGATGCCTTTTATATCTTTTCCTTGTCTAAGTGTTTGAACAAGTGCTTGTAACCCAATGTTATATAAGAGTGGTAACAGCGATCCTCCTTGTCTTGTTCCAGATCATAGTGGGAAAGCTTTTATAATTTCACCATTAAACATGATCTTAGCTGTTGGTTTTTCATATATACCCTTTATCATGTTGAGGAAGTTTCCTTCTATTCCTATCTTTTGAAGTGTTTTTATAAGGAACGGGTGCTGAATTTTGTTGAACACTTTTTCTTCATCAATAGAGATGATCATGTGATTTTTTTTCTTTCGATCTGTTAATATTGTATATTACATTGATTTTCTTATGTTGAGCCATCCTTGCATACCAGGGATGAAAACCACTTGATCGTTGTGTATAATTCATTTGAAGTTTTGTTGAACACAATTAGCAAGTATTTTGTTGAGGACTTTAGCATCCAGGTTCATTAGAGGGATTGGTCTGTAGTTTTCCTTTCTTGCGTTGTCTTTGTGAGGCTTTGGTATTAGGGTGATGTTGGCATCATAGAATGAGTTAGGATGTTTCCCTCCACTTCTATTTTTTGGAAGATTTTAAGCATGATTGGTGTTAGTTCTTTCCGGAATGTTTGGTAGAATTCATCTGTGAAGCCATCTGCTCCTGGACTTTTCTTAGTTGGGAGGTTTTTGATGACTAATACTATCTTGTTACTTGTGCTTGTCTGTTGAGTTCTTCAATTTTATCTTTTGTCCATGTAGGCTGCTTATATGTATCTATGAATTTGTCCAGTTCATCTAAGTTATCCATCTTGTTACCATACAATTTTTCAAGGTATCCTCTAATGATACTCTTTAATTCTATGGGGTCAGTGCTGATATTCCCTTCCTTGTTTCTTATTTTATGTATTTTCATCTCCTCTCTTTTTTCCTTAGTTAGTCTAGCTAAAGGTTTGTCAATTTTATTAATGTTCTTAAAGAACCAAATTTTCATTTTGCTAATTTTTTCTGGTGCTTTTTTATTTTTATTGCATTTCACTCTTCTCTAATCTTTGTTCTTTCCTTCTTTCTACTTGCTTTGGGATTAGTTTGTTGTTCTTTGTCTAATTCCTCCAGGTGTGTAGTTAGGTCTTTGATTTTAGCTCTTTCTTCTTTTTTAATACACACATTTATGTCTGTAAATTTCCCTCTCCACACAGATTTTGCTGCATGCCATAGGTTTTGATATGCTGTATTGTCATTTTCATTTGTTTCAAGGTAGTTACTAATTTCTTTTGCAACTTCATCCTTGACACTTGATTATCTGAGAGTTTGTTGTTTAACTTCCATATCTTTGTGCCTAATCTTCCTGATTCTCAATTTCATTCCATTATGGTTAGAGAAATTACTTTGCATGATTTCAATCTTTCTGAATTTGTTGAGAGTTTTTCTGTGAACTATCATGTGGTTTATCCTGGAGAATGATCCATGTGTTCTCAAGAAGAACGCATATGCTGCTGTTTTTGGATGAAATGTTCTGTATATGTTTATTAGGTCTATATCTTCTAATGTATTATTCAAAGTCTCTGTTTCTTTATTGATCCTCTGTTGAGATGTTCTGTCTATTGTTGATAATGGTGTATTAAACTCCCCACTATACTTGTAGAGGCATCTATTTCTCCACTTAGTTTTTTCAATGTTTCCCTCATGTATTTTGAGGTTCCCTTGTTAGGTGCATAAATGTTTATGATTGTTTTTTCTTCTGACTAGATTACTCCTTTTATTAATATATAGTGTCCTTCTTTGTCTCTTACAAAAGTTTTGCATTTAAAGCCTATTTTGTCCAATATTATTATAGCTATTCTTACCCTTTTTTGGAAATTGTTTGCAGGTAAAAATTTTTTCCAGCCATTCCCTTTCAACCTCCTTGCATCCCTGGTTCTAAGGTGAGTTTCTTGTAGACAGTATATAGATGGGCCATATTTCTTTACCCATTCTGCCAGTCTGTGTTTCTTGATTGGAGAGTTGAATCCATTAACATTCAGTGTTGTTACTGTCAAAGAATTACTTACATTAGCCATATTTTCTTTAGGTTTATGTATATTATATGTTATTTTTATTTCTCTTTTTATCTTTTTAGTTATTCTTACCAATAATCTTCTTTCTTACACTCTCCTCTAATCCTCTCTCTCCTGTTTTCTCCTTTCAAAATGCAGAACTCCCTTTAGTATTTCTGGAAGGGCAGGTTTCTTGTTAACAAACTTTCTTAATTTCTGTTTATCTGTGAATATTTTGAAAGATCCCTCATTTTGAATTGCAGCTTTACTGGATAGAGAATTCATGGCTAGAAGTATTTTTCTTTTAGCACCTTAACTGTGTCATACCACTGCCTTCTTGCCTCTGTGGTTTCAGATGAGAAATCAACACTTAATCTTAACGAGCTTCCCTTGTATGTGATGGATCTCTTTTGTCTTGTTGCTTTCAGTAGTCTCTTTTTGTCTTGAGCACTGGACAATTTGACAAGTACATGTTTTGGGGTAGGCCTGTTAAGATTTATACTGTTTGGGGTACATTGTGGTTCCTAGACATGTATGTACATGTCCCTCAAAAGAATTGGAAAATTTTCAGCCATTATTTCCTCCAACACTCTTTTTCTCCCTTTCCCTTCTCTTTTCCTGCTGGAATGCCTAGAATGCATATATTTGTTCGTTTCATGTTGTCCTTCAAAGCCCTAAGTCCCTGCTGGATTTTTTCAAATTTTTATCTATCTGTTCTACTATCTGTTTAATTTCAGATGTACTCTCTTCAACATTACTAATTCTTTCCTTTGACTGTTCAGATCTGCTGTTTTGTGCTTCAAGTGTATTTTTGACTTCTCACCTTGTGCCATTCATCACGATCATATCCATTATCTTTTTATGTATGTTTACAATTTCTTCAGTATGTTCCCCCAGTGTCTTCTTAATATCCTTTATCTCTTCTTTCACTTCATTAAGTTGATTCATGACATTTGTTTGGACATCCCTGATTAGTTGTTCCACATTCTACATTTCCTCCTGTTTTTTAGTTTGTTCATTAGACTTGGGCTATATTTTCCTGTTTCTTATATGGCTTGTAATTTTTTGTTGGTGTTTAGACATCTGTTTACCTTGATGTGCTTATTTGGTTGGTGAGCTTCTCTTTCTACTCTATTATTTTATTTTGTTGTTTTGAGTGTTTCTGCGGTAAGGTTCCTTTTTGACAGTGGGTTCCTCTTTTCTATATCTTTGCAGTTGTTGGTGTTATTTTGAAAAAAAAGGACCAGAGAAAAGGAAAGATATCAGAAGGGAAAAAGAATGCGGCGGGGGTGGGGAGGACATTCGCGACAAGGTGCATCTGGAGCAGGCTTCTAGGGAGTGTGTGAGTGTTCATCCTGTCATAATGTGTTATATCAGTGGGTGGAGACCCACACAATGAACAGCAAGGAGATGGACTCCCATTCTTGGGAGGACCGATTCGCTCAGATGAGTGTCACTTATGAGCAAGGACGGTTCCTAATAAGGGAGAACAAACCAGTGTGTCAACACCTCTTGTTGCATGTAACTATGAATCTTGTCATCCAATGAGTCAAGCCAGTGGGTCGTCATGGGCCCCAGGGGGATGGGGAGGGAGGAACAGAATAAATCAAACGGGGTATTTAGTGGTCAGTGGAAATGTTTTTCATAAACTTACAGTGATGGACACAGGACATGGTAAATACCATCAAAATTTATAAAAGTGTGTGGTCTAAAATGTAAAGCATACTGTAAACCATTGACAATGTTTACTAGCTATGTTTCACTATCTGTATAACAGTTAAAACAATGCTACCATACACATACAAAAAAGGTTTTAATATGGGGTGAGGAAAGGGGGAAGAGGTTGGGTATATGAGAGCCTCTTGTATTCTGTGTGTGACTTTGCTATAACCTAAAACTTCTTTGAAAACAAAATGAAAATGGTGAGACACTGGGGAGCGAGAGGGGGAAGGTGTCACAGTACAGACTGGACACCAGATATTGCAGTGATAAAAGGCAAAATTTCAAATAATATTTTTTTTAAATGTTTCCTCCTTTATTGAATATCCCAATCCTTTAATTTTATTTTATTTTTAGTTTTTCTTTAAGTTTTCATGTATTTTATCTTTTACATTTAAACTTATCATTACTATTTCATTTTCCTATTAATTGAAATTGGCTATTGTATTGGCTTCATCTTTAAAGAAGCTTTGGATCACAGAAGAGTTACAACTGGGGTGGGAGAGGATCGTTGGTGGGGGGGTGTCAAGGATGGGGG
>JAQZBX010039188.1:0-23115 GCA_029593785.1 Cabassous unicinctus
TCGCGATTTCTCTCTTTTGTCCCTCTCTCCTCTCGGTGGTATGCAGTCTTTCCCTGCTGTCCTAAACCCTAGAAGATCTATTTTGGGTCTGTTTCAGCCTGTTCTCTAGCTATTTTTCTGGAGAAGAGATTCCTGTGTGTTACTAGTCAGCCATCTTCCCAGAAGTCTGCTACATTGGACTTTTAGAATGAATAATTTTAAGGCTAAAACAAACTACAAAACTTGTACATATTTAAGGTGATCAAAAATATATATGTATTTGACTTAATATCTATACAAAATAATTACATATCCGACTTTGTTTTTTAACTTTAAAATAATAGTAACCCAATTTCCCCTGATAAAAATTGACACACTCCTTTTCAAATGCCTAAAAAAAGATGAAATGACCATATGTTGACTACTTAGGTTTACTTCCTCGTAAAGCTAAATGAGAAGGGAGTTTCCAAATCCAGTGGTCTCTTTTTAGAGATAAATAAATTAAAATCAGGAGATGTTAAGCGACTTGCCACTTAAACTTCAGCGTGATTCATTTCAGACAAAAACTAAATGTCTAATTCTTGTGTGCTGAAACAACAAATCCAAATATTTATCAATATTTGGTAAATTATTTCTGATATTTTCACAAAAATTAGCTGATCCGGTGCCAAAGGAAACAGCATGACTTTTTTTGTTCCCTAATATTATTTACTGGCAAAACTATAATGACCATGCAATTGCTGTCTCATTCCTAAAAAAAAAAAAATATATATATATATATATATATATAGACACTAGCACTGATATAGTTGAGTAACAGGTAGGAAATATAAGGCTGCTAAGGTGAGAAGGCTGGGCTAGAAAACAGCAAGGGGATGTAAGACAAGAGAGAACAAAGAAGCAGAAGGAGCAGGAAAGTAGGAGATGTGGCTAAAGATAGACTAACTCTGCTCCCCAGAGTTGCCCACCCTCCTGACATCAAAAGTACATTAAGGAAGGGAAGAAATGTAACTTTTACAAACTTGGACTTCTTAGTTACCAAATCATTAAGAATAATTATCAGGAATACCACATATTGAACATAACTTTTCCTGGTATGAAGAAATGCTAAGAGTAAGCATTTTATGTTATTCTCATGACTTTTCATTCTGCCCTGGTCCTTATTCCTAACTCTTCCAGTACGAACTATGCACAAACATAAAGAAAAAGAAATGGAAACAAAAGAAACCAGAATGATACCGAGAGCATCATAAGGATACTTTCAATTTTCTGCAACAAGATAATCACACACAAACAGGAATTGCTTTTTTTAAATAAAGAAAGTAGTTTGCAGTTAGCTATGAGAGAGAGAGAGAGAGAAAGGAAATGTAGCCTAAAATAAGAAATAACTGGAAAGATTTGTGTCAAATTGCCCAGGGCTTTGTAACTCTAATCACATGGACAAGGCACTTGTTAAGGCTGAGTTCGACCATGGGAAGCAGAGGGGGCTCAGGTGAGTGGGCTCCCATCTACCATGTGGAGCATTCTGGGTTTGGTTCCCAGGGCCTTCTGGTGAAAGTGAGCTGGCCCGTGCAAAAAGCTGGTCCACACAGAGAGATGACACAACAAAAAAGAGACACAACAAACCAGATAGCTAAGGCGGCTCAAGCGATTGAGTGCCTCTCTTCCACGTGGGAAGGTCCTGGGATCGGTACCTGGTGCTTCCTAAAAGAGAAGACGAGAAGAGAAGACAAGCAGACAAAGAAAAACATGCAACGAATGGACACAGAGCAGACAGCAAACACAAGTGAAGAGGGGGGGAGTGGATAAATGAATATAAATAAATCTTAAGAAAAAAATGAAAAGAAAGATTGAGTTGGACTAGACTCAATGTGCTTCCTAAAGGCTCTCATTGCAGCGGTGAATTTCCTGGATTTTTAAAGGTGTGGACAAGTAGGAAGAAAGAACATAACTGGAAAACCCATATAAGAGGAACAGGATTAGAGAGGGCTACAGAGGTAATTAGAATAATGTCAGCAAGATAAAGAAATTATTACTTAGAAGAATTTGAATTTATTATGATGTTGTATGAGAGCAAAAGAACCACAATAGCAAATAATAATAATAAAGTGAATAAATAAGGAAATAGAGAAAAAAATAGGAGAAAAAACTGGACTTTGCCAGGAAGGAAGGCAAGAGGAAGGGAAGAAGAAAAAATGATGTGGCTGGTATCCACTCACAATCTGAATGTCAAATATGGAGCACTGGTCATACAGAACAGCAGACTTCAGGCACCAGGAAGTCTCAATGGGTGGACCCTGTCATCTAAGAAGTCAGGAGAAGCTGGTAAATGTTGCCAAAACATTTACCAGCTGAGTCAAAATGTAAACTCAAAACAGAAGAGTAAGGTATTGGGCAAATCAAGCAGCAGCCCCTTTTCAGCAGTTAGTGAAAGTTAGGTAATTATTGAGGGAGTAAAGTGTCTCCAGTAGTTAAATGGGGCACATGATCATAAAATTCTTTTTTCAAACTAGGTTACTTTTGGGAGTAAAGGTGATACTAGATGCTGTGTGTATAAGCTTAATATACAGATAATCCTTCTAAATAAACCATACAATCCAAATAATAATAGGATATTATTTTGGTTTGGAAACCAAAGGCCAGGTACATCTTAGAATGACTATTGCTTTGTAACTCTATTATCTCCTTGAATCATTCAGAAATAGCACATATCACAGTAACATTATTATCTAACCGTTGATTTCCCTAAATGCTTCTTGAATCCTTCTTTCTAGCCAACCTAGTATATCAAGGTTTCCCAAGCATTTCTTCTGCTCTTAATTTTCTATATTCCTGTGTACCATAATCATCTGGTAAAATATTACATTCCTACAAATCCCCGCCTTCTTCCATTCCCTGCCATTTACTATTTAGTGTCCGTATCCTCCCTTCTAGACCTTTCCTGGACATTTCATGCTTATCTGTCCTCACAGCTCTCTTAACTAAGATTACAATTTTAATCTCACATTTACTTGTTGCATTTCCTATATTCTTTTCCAATTTAAAACTCATATTTCAGTTTTTGGTATTCATTTCAATGTTTTGCTTAGGTCACTGCAGGGCTGGGCACTTTTTATCCATCTTTATGCTCCCACCCCATCACCATACCTCACCCCCACCCCCACAACTAATATATAGTACACATTTTGGTCACCCAGTAAATATGTGTTGCTTTCATTTGTGGGTGGATACGACAGTTTCTTTATATTGTTTATTTTCTGTGTTTTCTTTTACTTCCTCTTGTCCCATAATCACTGTACTTAATCTTTTTTATAAATGGAGATTTATACAATGCTGATGAACTTAGGAGTCAAATAACAAGAGCACTAACCCTGCATGTGAATGTTTCAGGAGCAGTGAAATGATAAAAGTATGTTAACCTTATCTAATAAAACTGGATTTACAAATGACAATTTCCAACTCATTACTGTCAGATATGCATTACATCCCCCTAGAATTTTGGGTAAAAATAATTCTGTTCATTGTTTTACCTTAATTCATTTATCTATTCAATATAGCTATGGATATATCTTGAAAAAGCTTTGTATTTGGAACCAACAATTGCCCCATGTAAAAGCTCAAATGGACAGAGCTTCCCCAACAGACACATTTTATGAAAAGATCAATGGCATATTATGCTGTACAGAGAGAAAAGATCTGAGCACATTCTGGTTTTTAACAAGCAACAGGAAAATTACAAGTTGAATCAATATGTCCAACAGAATGCCGGTTCATTTGTTACTGACTCAGGCTATTCCTGGAGATTCTTGTGCAGCTGTCTTTTTTTTCTACATTTTGTTTTTGGAACTGACACATGGAAACTTGAAGACTGAAGTACTGAGACTTCAAAGCTCCCACTCTGTGTGGGCAGCATCTTTCAAGAGCATCAGAGATGACACAATCACTTTCATCATGGGACTGAATTATAAGCCTTCCTCTAGGGGGCAACTCTTGGAGGAAGCTTTCCGCACCCATTATGTCAGACTGCAAATTAGCAACATGAGGGATTAGGCCCACTTGCACATAAGGAATCCTATTTTGCAGGCTTTTGTCCAAGTGATTATTCTATGGCTATATTGAGGGTAAAAAAAAAAAAAATTCTCATGGAAATTTCTGTTCTGGACCTTTTTAAAATACTCTGCATTCTACAAAGTGATGTTATTGTTTCAATGTTAAAACACTCTTAATACAGAGTTTTCTACAGAGAACATGACAACCTCCGTAGAAAAATCAAGTGTGTCCCAAGCACTTGAAATGGAAAGAAACACTTAGATTTTAATTTTTAGGTGAATACAACAGTAAAAATGATGCCATGCTCCTCTTAAAAACTCTTATAATTACCTCACAAATAGCATTTAGGACAATAAGATAATATTCTAGAAGTTGTAGAGTATACATATTTCTAGACTACAGAAATATAGGTAGTGCTTTTAAAGTGCTATTTCCAAATATAATCAAAACTTCTTAATAATGTAGCCTTTAATAAACATCACGGTAAATGCTTGCATTTAAACATTTTCAGTCTATTTGTACCATTTCAGTAATTTACATAAGCCTAAATCACTAGTAAATTCGTTTCTGTTAAATTCTTTCTACATAAGACTATTGCCTAAAAACTCATCATATCTTTGGTAAAGGT
This sequence comes from Cabassous unicinctus, assembly GCA_029593785.1. Lineage (NCBI taxonomy): Eukaryota > Metazoa > Chordata > Mammalia > Cingulata > Chlamyphoridae > Cabassous > Cabassous unicinctus. The sequence continues at coordinate 4,658 of JAQZBX010039188.1, forward strand.
TTGAATGTTTAACTTTGAACTGCTAGATGTATTCCATCTCCTCAATATGATAGGGTAGAAGCTTAGCCATATTTATAAAGGTCTACCTAAAACGATCCCAGATGGACCCTTTTGTTTAGACTTTCCCAACATAAAACACCCTCAGTGGTGATGGAAAGCCCTGGGTTTTTTTGTTTGTTTTGTTTTTGCTGTGCGTTTTTCCCCTGCAACAGATGCAAGGCTTTTCTAAGACTACCAAGAGATGAGAGGAGTGCCAATAACTATAAAATGATATAAACTTTTGTTAAATTAAGAGATTTCCATTTTAAATTTCAATGTCCTGTCAAATTGGAGAGCCTTACAGAAACAGTAACTATAGTAAAAGTATACATGGAATTGAAGAAGCCACTTATTATCTGAGATAAGTGAATGGATATTTTTCTAAGCATAGTGATACAAAGTATACATAGGTTAAAAAAATAAAGAATTCATATAATTTCAAATCTGGATTGAGTTTGTAGGCGCCCATATACAAAATGTAAGATAAGATGTGGAATAACAATAAAATATTTCTTCTTCAATCAATATTATCATTATTTAAATCAATAGTATCACCACCATAACCAAATTGAAAAACTTTTTTCGCAAGAACATTAAGTGATTTATTCAACAAATCTAAGAAAGTCTTAATGTTCAAATATTCTTAACATCTTATATTAATTTAATACTAAGTTAACATCAGATTCTCAGTTCTTAAGAACTTGGTAGTTGGTTTTGATTGAGTGTGCTAGCTAAGAACAATGAGTGATAACAAAGGAAGGAGCCTTAATGATGTTATAGTTTACAATTTTGCCCGAGGTAAAATTGGTAATGGTATCTTCTCCTTTGTGCTAATTTTATTTGACAGATGTCCAACGCACCTGATCTGAAAACTTTTAGATTAGGCAAGTTTTGTGAGACTATTGCAAGATTAGATAGATAGATAGATAGATAGATAGATAGATAGATAGATAGAAAGATAGATAGATACATACATACATACAACAAAATGATAGAAAAATGAAGTAGAAAATATCTTGATAGTATTTGAATTTAAATAAATATGGTTGAAGTATAAAAGAAGGAAAATACAAATCAGAAAATTGAGATAATGAACTGCCTCTGAGATCAATTTATAAATGGTACATCTTGTTATATTGTCCACATTATCAGTGAACAATAAGAATCTAGTTTCATAGACTTTACTCTTTTAACAACAGCTCTATGCCCAACAACTAGAACTGTATAATGCAGGCAGTAGGCACTTCATGCAAAGCTGCTTGATGAATGAATCAAGCATTCATTTTCTTTTTATTTCATCAAGCATATTGTAGCCTTTTCCAGTATAGTTCTAAACACTTTACAGTTATTTTCTTTTTTAAATTTTATAACAATTTGGGGTAAACACTGATATATTCATATTATATTTTAATGTCTATTTCTGTAATTAGCATTAGAAAAATTGGATCTGTGCTCAAATTTTGATGGAAGAGACTGTCTTAAGGAAAATAAGATTTGGTTGCTTTTTTGAGGTGCTAGCAGTGGTGGACTCTAGTTTGGGGATGTGCACTTAATTATAAATTTCTTATGCATGAATTCACAGAATAGAGGGAAGTCAAGATCCAAATTGGAGAAATTAACTCTTTTATTAATAAATTATATATACTATAGTCTTATAAAGTCTCCATTAATCCCTTTCTATTACAGAAAAACAGTCTAAGTCCTATTTTTTAGCTATTCAGCCCTTCTAAATCAATATTCTTTATTTTTGGTTTTTATCAGGAAAGGGAGAAATTTGAAAAGATAATCTCAAAGTCTCCTTCCAGATCTGAAATACAATAATCTGGTTCATATAAATGAGTTCATTTATCATTTTTAAATGCCTAGAACACCAACTTTTTAAAAAATTGTTTAAATCTGGAACAAACTGTTTCCTAACAGTTGATGGCCTCTCCCTTCCACTTCAGTTCCTTCCTTTGTTTCTTCATCCTTTTTAAATAATAAAGCTCGACAGTTCAAACATCAGTGATTCTGACACTTCAGAAATTAGAAACATCCTTTCTGAAAGGTTATTGACTATTTGTCTTAGATATTTTCACTTAATAGTTTGGAACTTAGAATTTATCTTTAATTGATATAAAAGCCGATTTATTTATGTGAGTCCCCAAACTAGAGACTGTTTTTGCTTTTTGGGAGGGTTTCTAAAATTCTTACATATTTTCATAATAATCTTTAAAGAAGCGCGTGCCCTGTAGCCACATGCATACTTTATACTATAAATAAACATTGCTTAGTGTTTATTGACTTCAAGATGTGAGACACCATGGTGAATGGTAAAGAGATATGAATTCTTAAAAGCAGAAATCTAACAAACTCAGTTTAATTATCATTTGCAATGGTGAAACTTCTCTGTTGAATACCCCATGAATGTCATTTCCCCACATTCCATTGATGTTGTTTTTATTCTATACCATCTCTAGTGACCAGGAGCTCAAGAACCCAAGGAATTAGTAAGTCAGATGAATCAGTCATAATTTATAGTAACAAGAAAAACACCTCAAATAAAGTTGTCCAGTATGTTTTCATCATGGTTCAGCAAAGGGACTTAGTTAAAATTTTCTGACTGATGCCACTATATTTTCAGTATGCTCTAAATTCATAGTTTAGGAACTGCAATGAAAAAGCAAAAGAATATGAGTGTTCCAACAAAAACTCCTTTCAAATATAAACACTGAAAAAGCAGTCCTTATTTATGTGTTTCTACTTGGATATAAAACTTGCACATATTGGGCAATAAATATTTGATAAGAATAGATTTCTTTTTGAAAAGAAAAGGAAAATATTCAAAACCTAGAAATAAGGTTGAAACAAAAAACCAGTTTGCATCATAACTGTAAAGTATTTAAAATGTTTTTGGGGAAAAAAAAGATATTTTTCTAAATAGATATCCATTAAGATCCTTATATAATTAATATAACAATATTAATAAGATTTGTATTTTAAATATGATATATCAATGACTAAAAGGAAATATTTAATGCCAGGTTACAATTCTCTTAATAAAGCTATTTCCAAAGGAAATATAAAGTAAAATGTTCAATTCAGCCACAACTAAATCCATTACAATTAAAACTTTATTTAATAAATATTCACAATTTGTAAGCCATTGGCACTCATACATGGTAAGTATGCCACTCAAACCACTGAGCTACACCCATCACCTCAAATACTATTTTGAAAACAATGTAGTTGGGCAGATTTTTCTTTCCAAAATATAGAAAAACTTAATATTGACTAATGTTTAGGAGGGAGAGTTTTTAGGAATGTAACTCACAGAATATAAAGATTTAAAATTTTCTGGCTTTCAAAAAAGTATTTGTGCTAGTTCTTTTATATTTATTCACGTTTATCATTTCTGATTGTTTTCATTCCTTTATGGAGAACCGTATTTCAAACTGGTGTCATTTTTCTTCTTCTGAAAGACTCCTCTAACATTTCTTGTGTCAGCAGCCTGCTGGCGATGATTTTGCTCAGCTTTTAGATGTTTGAAAACATCTTTATTTTACTTTCATTTCTTCAAAGTATTTTCAAGAGGTATAACTATCTAGATGGACAATTGCTTTTCTTTTAATATTTACTTTAAATATGCTATACCACTGGCCTCTGACTTAAATGTTTCTGGCAAAATGTCTGGTGCTGCCTTTTTTTTTTTGTTTTGTTTTGTTATGTGTTATATTTAATGTGCCTTTTTCTTCCTCTGTCTGATTTTGAGATTTTCTCTTTATGAATTCAATTTTAAATTATTAGATTGTGATACACTTTCATATTTCCTTCATGTTTCATCTATTTTGTGCTCATTGAACCCCTTGGACATGGAGGTTTATAATTTTCATTAAATAAAGAAAGTTTTAAGCCTTTATTTCTTCAATTTTTTTTGCCCTCTTTCTCTACTCCTTCTGGGATTCAAAGTAGTCATATGTCAAGCATTTGATGTCATTCATAGTACATTGAGGCTTTTTCATTTCATTATCGTCTTTTTAAAAATCTTTGTTTATTTTGGATAGTTTCTATTACTATTTCTTCAGGTTCATTAATCTTTTCTTCTGCAGTGCCTAATCTACTGTTAACACCTGTATATATTTTATTTCAGACATTGCATTTTTCATCTCTAGAAGTTTGGTTTCATTCATTATTATAGTTTGCATGACTTTCCTATTTTCTTTTATCTTTTGCATATGTGGAGTAAATACATAATAAATTATTAATGTCTTTGCTAATTCTAACATCTGTCAATTCTAGGTTATTTTGATTCATTGATTTTTCTCCTCATTGTGACCCATATTATCCTGCATTTTTGCATGTTTGTTAATTTTTTATTGGATGCCAGACATTGTTATTCATACATTAATGGTACTGTATTTTTTTGTATTCTTTTAAATATTTTGTGTTACTTTAAATATTTAAATGATATACTTTTAAGTATTAAATATCCAAATGTAAAGTCAAGTTTGAGATTTGAAAGCATGTATGCACATAAGCAATGTTATGTTTAATAAGAATAAATCTAAGAACTTACCTGAATACAAAGAAATTATTTTAAATTATATATATATATATATTTCAGGATTTCAGGATCACTGAAATCCATGGCTCATTAATTCAGTAAGGTTTTACTTACTGTTATTTGTTTGTTTTCTGTTTTTAACATTGAATATTTGAGGTATATTACTTAATTAAGAATTTAAGTTCAAGAATAGCAAGTTGCTACAAACATAAACCCTGATGTTTGTCAATAGTTAAATTTTCACATGTCACTGAATTTTGCAATTAGTAAGAAACTTTATTGCTTAGCTATTAGAAACCTATAATTTTGCAGAGGATTCAGATGCTTGTTATAAATCACACATCTAGATATTAACAGTACCTGATTATGAATCCACACCCCCCCATTCACAATCCAAATAACCACACATCAATGAAAATAAAGCTGAAAATTTCATTAAGTTCTGATTAGTAAGTGATGACTCTGATTTTATTTGTACAGTAGAAAACAATTTTTTTTAAAAAAAATTCTGGATAAATAACATTCTGGGCATATATTTTTAAAAATATCAGTGATTGTTTCCTTTTCTTCTCTGGCTCTCTCTTGCTCTCCCTCTTTCTCTCTCTCACGTTAGCTTTCTCTACTTCTATGAAACATATCCTCCATATTATCACAACTAGTATGTTGACTTTGGTGACCCTTCCATCCTAAAAGTCGGGGCAGAAAAAAAAACAGAAGGGAATAGGCAAGAGTAGAGGTACTAATAGTTTGTGGGAAGCAGCTAGTGAGCAGAGGTTCTTACTTAACATCCATGGGTTTTGGAACCCTATAGAAAGTACACTAAACTGGTACTACCTTTGAATTCTATAGACATCAATGATTTACATTCTCACTTAAAGGGAAAATGTACATATATTTACTTTCCAGCTAACTGGCTATAAAAAGGCTATTCAAAATACACTTTGCAAAAAAAAAAAAAATATATATATATATATATAAACGTTGCTAATTGAGTTTAAATAGAGTTAAATAAGTGTTTTCCTGACCCTTCCCCATCTCCACCCAAAAAGCAGGACATATATTTATGATCTGGACTGATAGAAGGCTGATTTTTATCTATAAGCATAAGCATTTTTCTTATTGGAGTTCTTTTAAGTTAAATAAATAAATACATAAATTTGGCATAGCTTCTACAAAGGTTTTATATAAACAATAGAAATAAAGTTAGAGAAATCATTTAATTTTTAAGATTTACTAGTCAGCAGACTTATAGAATGTTTTTTTCCCCTGGTGTTAGTTCAGACTGAAAGATGCTTTAGAGCTTTCTTATTCATTTTATTGTGCAGAATTACATTGACTGCTGTTTTGAATTAATCTCTACCATTTTAGAAAACAGATTGTTGTATGAACAGTATTCAAATTCAGTATTTTAGAGAAGCCTCATTTTGTCTAAAAGCTGATAACTAAGAAAGTTATAATTATAATATTAGAGGGAAAAACAGTCTTATAATTAAGGATGAGCTGTCCTTTAAATTCATCTCCATAATATTCACATACATTCATTAACTTCAGATGTAATTGGGAGGCACATAATTAATGCAAGGATTCTGAATGTTTATCAAATTACCACCAATCATCACAGTTTCTTGATGATGCTCGGCAACATGGTGCATGGACATCAATAAAATACTAATTATGAATTACTAATTGTAATGACTCCACAAAGCACCACTGTTTAAATTAAATTAAGTTGGTTTTATTGACTTAATTATTGAAGGATGAGCTGTTTCAAGCTGTAAAATTTTGAACTGACATTTTAAATTACTTCTACTATTATAATTAATGCCAATTCTTCTGAAAGTAGGAACCACCAACAAAAAGATGCTAAGGATAATAGGTCACACAAATTAACACAAGCTTGCTTACCAGATGCCGGGAAGTAAGAGATCTGTTAAAACATATTCATACATTTTCATTTTTGCTGTTAATGTTTAAAATATGGAAATGTAGAAGCAATGACCTTTCAAGAATTTTCAGAGCAAGCCTTTCTTGCAATTCATAGATGTAAACAAACCTTAAATTCGTAAAAATCACAATAAAAATTACTGATGATTTTTTATCCAGGTAGTATGCACAGCATTGCTACAATCAATCTGTTTCTCTTAAAGCTTGAAATCCCCTCCTGTGCATCGGCAAGGTGATCATTTTCTCATAAGTTTTCTTCATATTATAAACTCTAGAAGAGTAGTCTTTTAATCAATTGAATTATGTTTTTAAGGAGCAACTCAAAATTAATTAATTTCAGAACACATCTGATTGAGACTTCGTTCAGAAACACAAGTGAACCTGAATTGTTTCTACCCTCAAAAAACATTTACTTTTACTTGGAAACACATGCTAATTATTTAGTATACCAAAATTAATATCTTAATTACTGTTTTTCACATTCACACTGACAAGTGCCGTACATTTGGAAACGAAGACACTGAATGTGTAAAAGAACACCTTCTGCCCATTATGCACATACTCAGCTCTCTTCAGGAGTGATTAATTCAGGAGATTTCCAGGTATGAGGACTTGCAAGACTGTGGGGTAAAAAGGAAAACAAAACAAAACAATGTCGGGGCCCATCCCCTTCATTAATTTAATTCTGGGTAGTTTTGCCACTATCAGATTTGAGTAAATATTTTCAAGACCTTCTGAAACTGAAAGAGGCCTCCCGGTTTATTTGAAATGTGCTGAAGACCTTTTTCATCATCTACACAGTTTTCACATTGCAAAGAAAGCTTCATTATTTACTACCTGTGTTCTTAGAGATTAAATCAGTCCAAGAATAACAGTCTTGTATCTCAGATTGAAATAAAATAGTCTTAAAACTGATCCAGTTTTGATTTTTTAAAGCTGCATTGCAAATTTTCAAATGCAAATACTTTGTCCGCGATAAATACCAGCTGGTGTCTTCTTTTAGCATACATTGTTTGAAATCTATATTGTCCTGTTCACTAGTTTGTTGCCTGTCTCCTTCATTGGATCATTAGTTTAAGGGATGTTGAGAGATCTTAATCCATTTAAATATCACATCGTCAATTAATATTGTCAACCTTCCCCCTTTGTTTTTCTTGGTTCAAAGAAAGCAAATGGGTAAATCCATGCCCTAAATATCACAATTCCAAAGTAGACAACCAAAGCTTCACTCTCATTGTTCTCTCAATACACATCATTCCATAGACTTACCAGCCCTTGATTTGAACAGCTTTGACAATTATTTCTTCTGATTTTTTTTCCTTACTAAAATGCTTTTGGTATTAACTAGATAAAATGGCATCCATTTGAATGTGAGTTTGTGAAAACATTACGTTGGTACAATCGATATGCTTTATTCAGTCCATCAATTGACCATGCTGCCTTAGGGAACCAAAAATACCAATGTTGCCAAGCCAAGAAACATAGGCACTTATTTCCAGGAGCTTTAACTGCAATCAACTTTCAGAATATCTCATTCCATGTGGAAAACTAGGGTTTATGTGAGGCCAGCAGAAGTGTTCCTGCAATCATACTTTCTGAAGGGTGCTAGATATGCCTTTATTTTAGTCAAGAATGGCTTTGCTGTTCTTTCTGAAGACAACCTAAGATGAATGGCCTTGAACAGTGACAGTGATGCTAGTGTAGTTGCCACAAGCAGCTCTGGCATCAGGAAGTACAATGTGAGGATTAGAAAGCGACTTCTTGTCTGTGGTTCACATCAACAATCCTGAACAATGAAGCCTTCTTTAGGAGAAGGCTAGTTCACGCTAACAGACACTCTGATGGCTTTATTAATTGTTGCTGTTATTAAAAGACTGAAGGGGAGAAATACAATAAAAATACTGGAAAAAGGTCATAAAGTAATAAATATATTAAGTAACAGAAATCATCTGCATTAAATTCTCATAGGACATTTGAAAAATGATTAAATGTAAGCTGTAACAATGGACATACAATTCAAGTAGAATGTCCTGGCTATAATTCTGATTAATTGATCTTTCACTTAATGTAAATTACTCTAATGCATCAACCCTTCTCTCTACTGTATTGACAATAGGGAACCTGTATTGTAATTGTTTTTGAAGTTAGAGACTTGCCCAGTGTTTCCTTCTAAAAAACCAACTTATCCTATATGGGGCTGACCCCTTTCCATTGCCGTATTTCCTACAATGTTTAAAAAAGAGGCTTACATGTAAGATTTATTTTTCTCTCTCTAACTGCAGAACACACTGATAATACTGATGAACATTTGACCCCATTCACTCTGAAAATGTCACAGAGTTGCCAATAGGAAGAAGAGGAAGAATCTTCAAAGCCTGTATAGATGGTTTTGGCAGGATTTATTTATTTATTTATTTTACTTTCTGTGGCATTCATAGCCAGGGAAATAATTATAACTGTAAATTATGATTTATTTTATTTCAAGTGTTTTAAAATATTTTCTTATTAACCACACTGTGGCCTTAGATCTATGCATTTATTTTTCCCAAAATAACTCAATTTATTGCTCTTACCACTACACTGAACAGCACATGATTTTGAGCCTATGGTAAATCTATTCATATCTCCTAAAGAACTCCTAATAGGATGATTTTTCCTAATGTAATTATGAAATATCCCCCACAGAAACCTACCAAAGAAAAGTGATAAACTATTAATGAGTAAACCCTGGGGAAAGTACACACTAAAATATTTCAAAAATCATATATTGTAATCAAATAATGAAACTGAACAGTCTGAGTCCAGACCTTGCTGTTAACCATTGTGCTCAGAAGAGGTGAGTCAGAAGATGGACCCTTCCTCAAAAAACTCATTGACCAGTAGGAGAGGAAAGTGATATATGGAGGTAAGTGATTAAGGGCCATTTATATTTTAGTAATTATAGCAAACTAACAACAGCAGTAACACAGCGACTAATAAAATTGTGGGGAGGAGTACTAGCTGACATTTGTTGAACACCTACTGGGTGCTAAGACTTGTCCCAAACTTTTCCTAAAGCATTTTATTTAATTTCTTTTTAATCCTCACTAAAAGCTATATAAGGTTTACAGATGATAAATGGGAGAACAGTGATATAGCTTTCATGCCCAAGATCAGACATGTAGTAAAGTGACAAAGGCACATAACTGATTTTACAATATTCTCTATTTTTTTATAGAATATTCGTCTCAGCTACAGGGAAGGTCTATCTTGTTCAGGTTTCTTTTTCAGGAGTTCATATTTTGCTGGACAACAATTCTTATATGTATATGTGATATAATTATATCACATAAAATATGATATAATTATATATAGGGATATATATAGGGATAAAATATTATCCTTAGTGGAGAAAAACAATTCAAAGACTGATTTTTTATTGAAAATAGGCTGTTGTCCAAAGTTTAATGAGCTCCTTCCTAAAAATTGGCCCACTCAAACACACACACACACATACACACACATTCCACCTACACACATAGAAATACACATATTTGGGATTCCTGTTTCTCTACAAGCCTTATTACCACTGAAAGGATGAGCTTTTATTTTTATGTTGAATCATTTTTAATCTGTAGTACCTAACTAACACAGTAGCACTCAACAAATGTGCCTGAATTGAAAAATTGAAGTAAAGACCAAATAAAATACAGTCAGAACTCAAGTATCCTAAGTCATCCTACTGGTTTTGTATTTGTGACACTTGTCATTTACTATTTTCCCTTAGATGTTGTGGAATTGACACTGAAAATACAGAGTTATTGTATGCTATGATTATTTTCTTCAACAGACAAGTTTTTAATTTGATCCAACATATTTTATTTCCTGCTTTACTTTTAGTTATTTCTGTCTTGTAATTTGGGCAAAGAATTTCCTGTGAGGATCTATTACAGTATAGATATTTATTTCCTGCCCAAATCATTTCATGCTATGTATTCTCATCATGGTCCTTGTTAGTTTTCTGTGTAATGTTAGAAGAGAACTTTGTATTTTGAACTGAATCTTCCCCACCACCTAGATATGATTTTATATCTTAGAGAGGAGTTACAACAACTGTCCTTTTTGTATTGTCTATTGAATCTCTTTCGTGGATGTTATGGATATTCTAAAGGTACAGACTTTGCTGAACTAAATCAGGCCAGACTTCTCAGAAGCGGACCTTTCTTTTGAACCAAGAACAGGTTGAATGGGCACGGCATTGGATTTTCAGCCAAAACAGTCAAATATGGAGCTAATAGTTATCATTTTAGTGGTATAGCTCTACAACTTTTTCTTAGAAAAGTATTTTCTGAATGCCTGCCTGATTATTTTAACTTCTATCTATACCACTCTAATTCAACAGAACTGAAAGAGTATTTACTATCTTCTCCATTTCCACCAGGTTAAAGCAAGCAGAACTGATATTAACTGCACATATTTAGAAAAATATCAAGTAAGCATATTATATAAAAATAAAGGCTAAACATCTTATTTTAAAGTGTATGTAAATAGTTACTGGCATCAGTATAAGATTAGGCCTAAAAGGAATCTTCAAGTAATTTTGTTTCTGGTTTAACTTGAAATCATCACTTTAAAAATAATGGTTGTTCTGCACGTTCTTCCACCCAATAATGTCACTTTTTCTTTTATACTACAGCAGAGTATATGGAGAAATCCTGTATTATCAAATATATTACCACATGCCAGAAAATACCATACACTCTTGTCACTTTTGTAAAGTGAAAGAGATGTTAATAAGTAGTGGTCTAAGAAATGCTGAGTGCAATTAAACTTCATTTTCACATACATTTCACAGCTCTTCACGGTGACAAGTCTTTCCTTATTTCATGTGCTTGCTTGAATACTGCCAGACTGACCAAAACGGTAAAAGTTCATTTATCTTTTGGAAAAATCCTTAATTATTGAACAAGGAGAATAGCACCAAGAAATTTATGGCAAAAGAAAAAAGAAGAGAACAAAGAGCTCTACAGAGAAGAATCTAATGTGGTTTTAATTTGGGAGCAATAAATGAGAGATCTGCATTATTCAAGCAAGGAATCATTTTGTTATAATGGTTCTTTGCCTATAGCAATCTTTTTTTTAATTTCCTGATTAGAAAACATGAACACATAGCTATACAAAGAATAAGAACACATGAAAAAACAAATTCCCACTTCACAGACAGATTTCAGGATTATATTATACACAAAGTAATCTTAACTTGCTAGCCTCTCATGAAATTTTCTTTACTCTTGTCCAATTCATGTCCTAGTCCTGGCAAATTTTCTCAAAATCCTTCAAGGTTTTCAAATATATTCATAACATTTTATTTATTTATTTTTGGAGGTACTGGAGATTGAACCTAGGACTTTGTATATGCCAAGCAGGAGCTCAACCACTGAGCTACATTTGCTCCCATAACATATTTTGTCATGTTAGAAAGTCAGTTTTTCATTTTTCATGGTAAATTATTAACATAACTTAGAGAGCATTTATCAGTATAAAGAGTACTATCTAAATTGTTTTAAAGGAAACATTAAAAGGATGAACCTTAATGTGTTTAACCAATCTCTATAAATAAGCTTTTTAATATTTTTCCAAAACCCTTTCCTTTAGCAGACAATGTTACAATGGATATCTGTCTTAATTTGGATTCCAGTAGAAGCAGAACCTGAAAGAAGGAATACAAAAAAAATAGTTGACTTGGTAGTAGATCCCAGAAATACAGGACAGGGTCTAAAGGAAGAGACAGAGGGAAATGAGCAATCCAAAAGTGGGTGCAGTTTTAAGAAACTTACCACAATAGGCAACTGGAGTTCAGTGGAGAACATTCCTTAGAGTTATTCCAACTCAAGGATTAGGAAGCTTTGGCATATATCCACCAATGCTTTGTCAAGTCCATCTCTGACTGAGGGCTGCTTATAGCTTAGCTCTCCAGCACTGTTGAATTTCTTTGTGCATGGTTTTAGCATGCTTATAGTCAGAAAAATCCCTCAGACATAAAATGCAAATGTTCACATGAAGTAGCTTTCTTCTTGTAGATATATAGAGAGAATATGAATCTTTTACAATATCCTTATTAATATTAATGGGTTTTTTTGTAAAAGGGCTAAGGTATGTCCATTTTTAATTTTACAAACAACCCTATATACGCCCACAAGCTACATATGCTTGGTTTCCACACATTTCCTCACCCACAGAATTTTAATAGATTCCATGATATTTGCTAATCTAATAGCTGAGAAAAATGGTTTTTCACTTCCATTTTACTTGACAGTAATTTCATTAAGTTGAAACTAAGCTATTTTTTTTTAAGTTGAAGGCATTTTATTTTTCTGTGAACTGTCTATCTATATACTTGCCTAATTTTATAATTGACTCCTTGATATGTTCTATATTGAGTTTTACAAGCTCTTCATTTACTGAGGAAATAATGTCTTTGTTACTCAAGAGGAAATATATTTAACTGGCTTCATTTAAGTGTTTTGAGTCTCAGGTGTTTAATGCTAGGCAGAAAAATAGGGTGGATTTTCAGAAATTGATTGGCTCATGGATATTATTCAGCTCAAGATAGAAAGTGTCAAATTTGCACTGAAGAGAGTCTTATCAATTTACATTATCTCCATCAATTTGCATGAATTTCTTACCACATCATAATATTTTCCATGCCCTAATTTTTAATATTACAAAATATTTGGCAATTTAACAAAGTGCTTTCTATTTTAATTAAGTGCCTAAGAATAGTACTAAAGCATAAAGATCATTGGAGAACAACTTAAATACAACATAAGCACAGAGGGTAAAGAGAAGATCCTGGCCTGCAGATGCCTTAGAAGGCTCTGGGAAACTTGTAAGAGTTCAATCATACCTTGGAGGAATAAGTTTTAACTGTCAGAGAAAAAGAATTTGGTCATTCTTTATTTTAAGAGTAGCATGAGCAAAACCGTGACTGCAGGCTCAAGTATGCTGTACTTGTGGATCATTGAGGAGACCAATCTGGCACCTACTAACTATAAATGAATGACACCAAATAATGAAGACCTTGAATGTATTAATTGGGCCGAAAGAGGTAATTGGATATTCTTGAATGGGTGAAGAGAAAGGTGATTAAAGAGATGTTTCCCAAAATTAGCTCAGGATATGTGCGAAATTTTCAGTGGAAGAGAGTATGATTGAAAACAGAGACATCATGTAGAATGATAAACAAAGTAATCTACTTGAACAATTATTAATTTTTGAGCAACTCTACCATATGCATAAAAGCAATAAAATGGATTCTTCATGAGAACCAAGTCTTAGAGCCAACACAAAAGACCACATCTTGAGATTGCATCATTGTAAAATTATCATGTTTAAGTTTTCCAGTTAGAAAAAAAAAAGCATTACTGTAAGATAATAGTTATAGAAGAGAAAAAATATTATACATAATTCTTAGAATTTGATTATTCCAATATGTCATAATAAGTGTTAGAAACCTGTTGAAAATTTAATACCCAAATTTAAATTTAGTACCTCTACGTTTGTTTTTGCAGACGAAGAATGTATAGTACAAAACTTAATAATACAAATTTTGAGAAGTATTCTCCAATTTGATTTTGCTTCCACAACAATCTGAAATTAGGTTTTCAGTTAAATTTTAGTTAGCCCTTCCACAGTCTCACTAGGGAATGAAATATTCGATCAACTAAAACAATAAGGGGAACTAGAGAGCATTTCCTCTAAGTGAGAAACAGAAATTCAACCATACTGGTTAGAGCTGGCCAAACGAACAGATTCCCTTTTCTTTACTCAGGTAGCTGTGATCATACTCCTCTTGCCCATACACAAAATCACTGACATGTCATTTCCAGAGAATGTCAATTTTCTCTCTCATAAATTCTCATTTTCAGTTGATGATTTCTAGGCTCTAGTTCCTCTGTTCTTTTCTTTTATTGGGGGGAGGGGCGGGATTTGCCACTGATTTTAGCCACTTGAGCTTTTATGCTATATGAACATTGATGAATGTTCATGAAAATAAATCAATTCATAAAACTGTAACAGCTGGACACTCAGTTCAATTTTCTCTTCGTGAAAAACTAATGAGTTTGGTAAGTAAGTAGCTAGGAGAGGAACTGGCATAAGATTTGCAGTTTATTTTTCTTATTCAATCCAGTGCTTTCTCCTAAAGTATGTGTCACAGTATCGTGAAGCAGTGTTTGACATAAAATTGACTTTATCATAATATTGATGTGTACTCAGAGTCAAAATTCAATTGACAATTTAATAAAAATGTTAAATATATATATATGAGAGAAATGGTGATAAGATTTCTTTATTTCTTTATAATAACACTTCATACACTTGACTCAAGAAATATTAGAGTGCCACTATACACTGTTTATAATTGAGTAGTTGTCAGGAGTTAGTATGATATAAAATAAGACCCAAAAACTTTGATACAATCTAGCTAATGATCCAACCCATTTTCTCTTCTGAGTATGCAAGTAAACTCTACATCCCAGCTTCTCTTTTCTCTTACACTTAAAAGGCAACATGTGATTAAGTTATAATTAATGGAATATGATCTGAGGTGATATAAAGCTAAACTTTTCATAAATTATCCTCCATGCTTTTCCCTCCCCTGGTGTCTTAGGAGCCAAGTTTTAAAGATGATAGAGCCAAAAATATGCAAGTAACTCAATCTCTTCATTGCCACTTGGAAAATACCTCACTGCCAATGAAGAACATCCACTTTAAATGTTGCATGAGCAATAATTTATCTTGTGTTAAGCTCCTGAGATTTTGCAATTTATGTTTCAATGGCTAATGCCAACTTAATTAAAATGCCCGTGAAAAGCAGTTGAAAAAGGGCTGAGAGTAGAGGGAAACTTCAAGAATTACTAAGGTTACGTTTTCCTTAAGCTTGGAAAGGAGGTGACTCTTAAAATGGGAAGTTAGTTGTGATTTTTAGAAATAAAGTATTATGTATTGCACATGCAATTAAGGACTCAGATTAATTGATATCCATTTACTACAGTAATGTACTTTCTTACTATTAAGTCTTTCCCACTCTGATCAATACTTAGGAAGAAAGAAAGAGAAGAAGTAAGGAAGGGAGGGAGGGAGGAATTGAGTGAAATAAAAGAGAAAGAGAACTTTATATATCCTTTCACTTTTTTGATCATGATATTGGGCATTTCTTCAGGGAGATAGATTAATTAAAAAAAGTGTCAAACTTTGTTCTCAAAATTTGCTAATAATGGATGATTGTTGTTTTCCTTTTTTAATATAAAATTTAAAATTTCATATTTTCATATCTCCATATATTATGTCAGATTTTAAAGTTTCAGCTGAAGTGAGAAACAGCAAACTCTCCATTATATTAGATATGTAAATGCCAAAGTTTCAGGTAGAGACAGTAGAGTAAATCCCAAGAAAAATGAGATTATAGAGATATACATTTTTTAAGGCATAATGTTACAAAATAGGGACATCTGAAAGGAAAAACAATGGAACAAACATTTTGAAATTTGAGAACAGATGGAAGAGGAGTAAATGCAGGGCCAGCTTCATGGGTGTGTGGCCCAGGCAGTGGCTCAGGGCCCACACTTAGAGATGCCCCACAGTTGATTTAATACTCTGCTGCTGCTGTCTTGGAATTCTTAATAATTTTTTAAAAAATGGATCCCATGTTTTCATTTTCCCATGGGCTGTAAAAATTATGTAACTGTTCCTGAATATATCATGTGGCAAGTCAAAGAATACTGAATCGTAGGACAGGAGTGTGGGAAGATGAGTACAAACCAAATTCATATTGCAGATTCCGAAATGGATGAAGCATGAGGGTCAACAGAGGTAAATGGGATGGTGGTTGGAGGTGTTTTAAAATATGAAAATGTGTAGAAATGAAAATGTCTGCTAAAAAAGAGGTTAGAACCCAATTCCCCTCTTCCACTCAATACAGGCAACTCCCCCAGGAGAGCCTCCTCCCCTAACCTAACAAATTATCTGTAGTTTTATTTTCTGGGAAGCAACACAACAGAAGGTCTCTGGACTAAGGAGACAAGGTATAAATACCAAACTGTAAGAGTGTGTGTTCCAGTTATCAATGTATTGCCTTCAGCTCGAAATCTACACTCCATGACCTGTTCTGTTATAATGGAGCTGAACCCTGTAAGCATTTATCATTTCAGCAGGCACAATGTTAAACTTTATCAGTAGAGAACAGTGGAATGACACTGGGAAAGAAAAAGACTTCTCATCTTGTAACCGATCATAAATTAACAAATATGTTTTAGCCCACTAAATTGTATTTTAAGCACTTACTAACCATCTTATGTATTGCAATATAGCTTGAAGTACGTTAAACATTTAAAAAGCCACAAACAATTATCTGTAACTGTTGTAATTCACTGAGCTGTACCTAGATGTCTTGTTCCTTTGAAGCTGATATTATGTTTTATAAACTGCATAATTTTTACCTTGTAACGGAACAGTGACAACATAACTTGTAACTAGCCCCCTTGTATCCCCTTATCTTGTTTTGCAACCCTGAAGTCTGATACTCCTGTAAGAAGCTCTCGTTATTTATTAATGAAGTAACATGAATCAGGCCAAAACTAATCAAGCCAGTTCTAATCAAAGTTAGCCTGGCTGGCATATGTAACAGCCTAAACCTTAAACATCAAGTGAACTAAGCATGTCATAAATCTGGGCATACTCAGATTTAAACTATCCCTAAACCCCTCATCTCAAATTATTACTTTCTAGTCCCATGGCATATGAGTCAGCATGATGCTTATCCGCCATGCTCCCCACTATTCCTCTGTTACCTTCCCCTCAGCTATCACATCCCCACCTCCCCTTTTGTTCAAGCCCATTAAATCTCTAAGCACTTCCAATTCAGGAAGACAGATTTGAGACTGCCTTCCTGTCTTCCAAGGCTAGCCTTTGTTGAATAAACTCTTCTCTTCTCAAAATCCTGGTGCCACTTACCTTACTCTCTGGTGCACATCGGGCAAGGACTCACTCTTGAGTGACAACAATCTTAGTCTGATGTGCTTCCATTTGCTCCTATTTTTCTCTTACCTCATGGCTGCCAGTGGCTTATGGGAGGGGGGACATCCAGGAATACTCACTCCAATCAAGTTCAGCAGCACCATTCTGGAAGGCTTCCCAGATTCAGCTGCACCCCGGTGGTTCCCAGAGGTTGACTTCATTGCTCATACACTTGTCCTACAAAGTGTGTTTCCTCCTTGTCTGTCCAGAACTGAGTTTCCCACCCACCTGCACCATGAGGGATGTTTTTTGCTTGCCAGTCTGGCTGTGGCTGTACTCCAGACCCTTACTTTCATACTTATCTATCAGACCTTAGATTTTTATCTACCTGCCTGCTGGAAAGGTGTTTCCTATTTGCCAGTCCTAATTGTAGTTACCTCTCTACTAATCTCACCCAACTTGTACTCCAGAGAGTGGTTTTTTGCTTGTTCAGCAACTGTGAACTAGTTCTGGCTAGGGCAACCCAACTTCTCTGCCAACCACACTTTGTCCAGTGGCATCTCCTTTTGGGGATCAAAGGAGTGTAGTAGAACAGTACATTAAAAACTATGCAAACAACCTGCTACGATAACAAAAAAGACAATTATGGATTTGAGGAAAAACAGAAAGATTGAAAGAAAAGGAAATCATAATATACTACACAGTTAGCTATGGATAACATTTGCATTGTTTTTATAATGTAAGCATTGATCTAAGCCAAATTACAATATAAATGAATTGGGAGGAAGGGGACATGTAATAAGTAATGGGGGGAAAATGTGAGAAGAGTTAAATCTTCTAAGTGAGGAAATCAATAAAGTTTAAATCTAAAAAAAAACGTTACCAATACAGTCACATAATTTACCAATAAAAAAGTAAAATCAAAAACAGTGAGCTT
>JAQZBX010039189.1:0-23123 GCA_029593785.1 Cabassous unicinctus
TGTGGCAACAGATGTAGGCCATTTTACATCAGCATATACCATGCAGAACTGTGTGGGAGAGAGGGTGGTCTATGATGTGAAATGCGGTCTATGCTTGGTGGCAAAGCCCCAGGATGTGTATATCCATTATGGGTGATGTTCCACACTGATGAAGGATGTTGGTGTGGGATGTTATGGGAGGTGTGGGAGGCGGGGAACAAGGGAATCCTTGTAATTTCTGAGTAATAATTAGGTAATCTAAGCACCTTTAATATATATATATATATAAAATAACATTTATGTAAGAAAATACACATATATGCATATATATTTGTATATCATTTTACAAATATTGGTATGTACTGTGAAAAATCTTGATTTTTATGAACAATTAAAAAAAAAGGTATTCTTCATTTCTGTTGCAATGTGTTTGATTTCTAGAATTTCATTTTTGTTCTTTCCTAGAGTTTTCATCTCTCTGCTTATATGATATATCTGTTCTTGCATGTTGTCTACATCTTCATCATATCCCTGAAGATATTTATCATGGTTATTTTAAATTACTGTCTGATAATTCCAAAATCTGTGTCATATCTGAAAT
The DNA here is from genome assembly GCA_029593785.1 of Cabassous unicinctus. Classification (NCBI taxonomy): domain Eukaryota; kingdom Metazoa; phylum Chordata; class Mammalia; order Cingulata; family Chlamyphoridae; genus Cabassous; species Cabassous unicinctus. The sequence goes on from JAQZBX010039189.1 coordinate 581, forward strand.
TGGTTCTGATGTTTGTATGTCTATTCTGACTGTCTGACTTTAGCTTAACTTGTAATTTTTTTAAAAGGCTGTACCCAATATATTGGGTATTAGGAACTAGACAAATAGGGCTTTAGTGTGAGTTCTATGTTAATCTTTCCAGTAGTTGGGTTCACTTAATGTTTCCTGTAGGTGTAGGTGCCAGAGGCTTCACATTCCTCTAGTGTCCTTGCCTTTGTCTCCCTTGTTGTCTTTGGGCTTCCCTAAGAACTCTTCCTCAAATAGAGTCTTCATTCTAGTGCCATTTCAAGTCTTATAATATTGAAGACCCCAGTGGTGGTAAGACTCTGGGGAAAAGGAAGCATTGTAAAGCCTTATAATTAATTTTCAGTCTTTATGGAGTGTATTTATCTGGGATATGGCCTTCAATGTTCAGCTGCCACCTTACAACTATGCATTAGTTAATAGGGAGCTAGGATTAGCTTAGGTATCTTTTTAGGCCAATTCTGAGCATGAATTTGTCCTGGGCCTGAGTGGACCTTTGAGATTCTCCAGGATGTGAGAGCTTTACAAAGCTCTTGTTCCTCTGAGGATGTCCTTCCCCTGTCACTGTTTTCACCAGCTTTTGGCTTGTCTCTTGCTAGCCTCAACTGTTACCCATTGTATTAGTCAGCCAAAGGGGTGTTGATGCAAAATACCAGAAATCTGTTGGATTTTATAAAGGTATTTATTTGGGGTAGAAGCTTACAGTTACCAGGCCATAAAGCATAAGTTACTTCCTTCATCAAACTCTGTGAGTGTTCTGGCTTCCCGGGTCCCTCTCTTTCTGGGGCTTGATTCTCTCCAGGTTCAGCTCCTTGGTCTCTCCACAAGGTCAGCTGTAGACTATCAGGTGAACAGCTCATCTCTTTTCCCAGGACCTTCTCTGCTTCCTCATGACCAAGCTCCTCTGTGTGCTTACTTCTCCGGGCTCCAGCATTAAAACTCCAACATCAAAACTCCAACTCAAAACTCCAACTCTTCTGCTCTGCTATGTAGTTTTATCTCTTCATCCTACATCCTACTGATGTGGCCTAATCAAAGCCCTAATCATAATCCATTCATGCCCAGAGGAACAGACCAGTCCACAAGCACAATCCAACATCTATTTTTGGAATTCATAACTCTATCAAACTGCCACACCCATTACACCAGGTGACAGTGGCTAATACAATTTTTAAAAATATTCTTTAGACAGATGCCACCCTGGAAGTTGCCTCAGCCTTGTAAATGCCTATAGGCAAGCTAAAAAGTGACACACTTTGTGTTAAAACTTCAGGGAGCTACCAGACAGGTCACAACACAGTACCACAATTCTTTGAAAATAAAGTATTTATTGCCCTCTGTTATACTAGAACCTGCACTAGAACCGTGAGATAACATCTTCAAGATCACCAAGTTTTGGAATTTTTGGTTATGAACAAAAAGATAATTAATACAGATTTTTGCACATGGAAATGGAATGTTGCCATAACAAATACCTATATATGTAGCTGTGGTTTTGGAATATGGCAGTCAGTTGGTGGAGGCTGGGAGGATTTTGTGTGCCAGGATAGAGAAAGCCTAAATTGCCTGAAAGAACAATTCATCAAAACTGGTATTTGAGAATGTTGCTTGGGATTGTTTAAAAGGAATAGAGGAACATGTTAATGGAAATTGAGGAAATATGGATCCTTGTTATGTAATGGCAGAAATTTTAGTGACAACATTGTTTGTACTTACTTGGAAAGCAGAAAATGTACTGAATAAACTTGGTTCTTAAGAGACTTAAATAAATGAACAGATATGCCATGTTCATGTGTTTGAATCCTCAGTTTTGGTAGTTATGAATATCTCCCAATTTGATGTATAGATTCATTGTAATTTCCATAAAAAATCCAGATGACACTTTATAGATATTTTCACAGTTTCTGCCCACAATCAAGGAATGGATGTTGTATGGGGAGTAACAGTAGACGTTAGAGATCACTGGGACCATCTTAGAATCCTGCCCACCAGATAATACAAAACAAAGCTCTTTTTTCCAGGTTATAAAGAATTCTTACAACTCAGTACTAAGGAGACAAAATTAAATAAACTTGGATAGAATATTCAAACAATCAATGTATAAAAAAGTTGCATAAATTGACAATAAATGCATTTAAAAAAAGCTCAACATCAAAGTTAGAGAAATATAAGGTAAAACCACAATGAGCTGTCCCTAAAAACCTGTATTTTCACAGTTCTCTAAGGAAAAGAACCAGGAGATAGCTGTAAATATTATGAGATTTTGTGAAACTGTCTCATGCAACTGTGAGAATACATGAGGCCAAAATCCGTAGGGCAGGCTACAAGCTGGGAACGCTGATGAAAGTTTTTTTTATGAATTCTCTGGGGGAATCTGACTGGCTGAAGTAGAGATGGAAATTCTCTCTTCTGACTGCTGAAATCATCACTTCTCCTTTTAAGGCCTTCAGCTGATTGGATGAGATGTCTCTTATTGCTGCAGGCAATTTCCTCAGTTGATTGTGGATGTAATCATCTATAGATGCAATCAACTTGTTGTTTATTTAAGTCCATGAAATACCCCCACAGTAACATTTAGGCCCATGCTTGCTTGACTAAATGACTGGGCATCATTTCCTGGCCAATTTATCACATGGGCCTAAGCATCACAGTTCACACCTTTTCAACTTAGCAGCCATATACATCATCTTAAACCATAACCAGTCTCTAAAATAAATAACAGATATGTTTTTTGCTTAATAATAAACTGCCCTGCATAAAACTGGAAACATCCTAAATCTTTCCAGAATAGTCAAGTTCCTGGGTAATATTCACTCTTAAATTAGTTGTTCTGTAACTTAAATATTATGATGTGAAACTAATAAAACTTATGTCATATGAAAAGGGGATAAGTTAAAGAATAAAACAAAGATATTTTCTTTATGTACATATGGAAACCTACTCATAGAAAACAAGAAAGAGGATACTCTGGAAAATGGTAGAGACTGGAGGACTCCACAAATGCTGAATTGTAGAAAGAGAAAAATATTAGATCTAGTATCTTAAAACTGAAATTGGATATGCATTGTTTATGTAACTTGTAGTTTGTGGAGGCATTTGGACTATTATACTTTGCCCACCATCTGCTTGTCTGGTTATGAGTAAAAATCCAGAGGAAGATAGATGCCAGCTGAAGTATTGACAATGCAATCACAGGATTATTTGACCTTCAAGGATGTGGCTGTAGACTTCACACAGGAAGAGTGGGACCTGTTAGACACATCCCAGTGAAAGTTGTTCAGAGAATTGATGCTGGAGAATGTCAATAACCTGGTCTCAATAAGATATCAAGTCTGCAAAACAGATGTGCTTTCCCACCTGAAACAAGGAGAAGTGTGGAGAGAAGGAATAGGATTTCCTCAATGCCACATTTCAGAGAGAAAAAGTACCTTTAAAACATGTGAAATGATATAAATGATAGAAAACCAACCTACCTGCAGGAAAGACACTTCTAAAATCATGGCATTGAGATCTCACACCCCAAAGAATTCCTTTAAATGTAATTATTTGCAAGAAGATTCATCTCACACACCCTCAGTGAACCAATATGCATTCATTCACATGACAAAGAAATTCTTTTTCAGGAAACCACCTCCAACAGTCCTCAGTGATCATTCATTTTTAATCAACATAAGCATATTCACCCTAGAAGTAACTCATATGAATGTACCCAAAGTGCTAAAAATTGTATGCAATGCTCTGACCACAGAAAATACAATGAAATTCCCATTAGAGAGAAACCCCATGAATGTCTTCTATGTAGGAAAGCCTTCAGTCAATATGCTCATCTTAAAGAACATGAGATGACTTACACTGGAGAGAGACCATTTGAATGTCATCTTTGTGGGAAAGCCTTCAGTCAATCCTCTTCCGTAAAACATCATGAGAGAACTCACACTGGAGAGAAACCCAATGAATGTCTTCTATGCGGGGAAGCTTTCAGTCAGCATTCCCTTCTTCAATGACATGAGAGAACTCACACTGAAGAGAAATACTATGAATGCTGTACTTTTGGGAAAGGCTTCTTTAATCCCTATTCCAATAAAAAACATGAAAGAACTCACACTGGAGATAAACCCTATGAATATCATCAATGTGGGAAGGCATTCAGTAATTATTCTAATCTTAGATGACATGAGACAACTCACACTGGAGAGAAGCCCTATGAGGACCATCCATGTGGAAAGCTTTCAGTCAACATTCCCATCTTCAACAACATGAGAGAACACACATTGGAGAGAAACTCTGTAAGTGTCATTTATGTGTGAAAAACTTCAGTCAATTTTCTAACTTAAACACCATGAGAGAACTCACTGTAGAAAAACTGCTTGAATGTTGTCTATGTAAGAAACCTTTCACCTTTTTTTTCTGCCCTTAGGCAAAATTACAGAATTCATGCTGGACAGAAACCTTAATATCATATGTATGGGAAAACCTTAATTTTTCTGGCCTTAGACAATAGGAGATTACTCAAATGGAGAGAATCCCTATGAATGTCAACACTTTGAAATAGCCATCAGTAAATATTCTTATTTTAAATGTAACAACTCACACTATAAATCTTTCACATATTTAAGGGACTTCAGTCATAGATTTAACCTTTAAACATACCAGAGAACTCACATTCTGAAGAAACACTGTTTTTAATGTGTCCAGAAATTCCTGTCATCATCCATACTTCTTCAGTTCATCTAATAGCACTCATACTGGTGAGACTCCATATGCATGTTATGTAGCAAAGCCCTTAATAGATAAATAATATACTATGTGAGAAAACACAAAATGTAAATATAATGGAATTGGAGAGGTCTCTTCTACCACTCTAATAATCCAATCAGAAAAATCACCTGTGGTGAATTCTACACCTGTACTCAATGTGGACTTTTCTTAATTACTAATTTATCCTTTAAATTAAATGAGTGTGTGAATATTCTTGCTGTCTTGATTTTGTGGTAATTAGGGTAAGCTAAACATTGCAATATTAGAAACAATGCATGTATCCCAAGACCTAGTTTTTCTCCCTAGAATGCTGGTGATAAACTAAGCCTGATTTGTTATATGACCATCCTGTATGGGAAAAGACTGTAACTTTGGGTTTCTTTGGTCATCTATAAGAGATATAGCAGCAGCACCGATGTGGCTTAGGTTGTTGGGCACCCATCTCCCTTATGGAGGGAACTGGGTTTGATACCTGGGAACTCCTGGTAAAAATAAAAAAAGAAAAATAAAGAATGCATGTGAGACACTAGGCCCCATGCACAGGTGCACCACCAGGCCCTGCCAGTGGGTAAGCCATCAGGCTCCATGTGTGGGTATGCCACCAGGCCTCAGGTGAGTTGCCAGGCCCCACGGGTTGGTGAGCCCCCAGCCCCTGGGTGAGCCACCAGTCCCCGTGTGTGGGTGAGCTACCAGGCCCCATGTGCAGGTGAGCTATGCATGGGTGAGCTGCCAGGACCTGCAAGCAGGTGAGCCACCAGGTCCCATGTGTGGGTGAGCTACCAGGCCCCACAAGCCACACAGCAAGATGATGATGTAACAAGAGAGTGACAAAAGGGACAGCCAAGACGAGATGCACTTAGAAACCGGGAACTAAGGTGGTGCAGGCAGTAAGACGCCTCTCTCCCACATCAGAGGTTCTGAAGATCAAATCCCAGTGAAGACAGGAGGAGAAGGATGAGAAGAGAGGGCAGAAAATGAACACAGAGAGTTGCCCAGAGAATGGACACAGAAACAGCAAAAATGGGGGAGGGGTTAAAAATGGATAAAAGTAAATAAATAAATAAATCCTTAAAAAATGTATAGGGGAGGAAGATATGGACTATAGCTAGTAGTAATACTTTGATGATGCTATTTCATGATTTGTTAACAAATGTTTCACAACAATACAGGGTGTTTGTGGGAGGGTGATGTGTGGGAGCCCTCTATGATGTTATGCATGTTGGTTTTGTAAGTTCATGATGTTTACTGAACACATTTAGTTTATGTATGTTCACGTATGAATGATATACTGGTCACATGATCATAGTTTGTACTACTCACCGCATTCTTCCAATACTCATTATATGTCACCACAAAATTTTTAATCATTGGTTCTGTAACTTTATTCATATTAGGCCAAAATGGGAAATGACATATTCGTCCATCAACAGGTAAAAGAATGGGCATCCTCTATAATTTCTATTTGAAATTTCTGTAACCTAAAGCTTTTTGGAAAATAAAGAGGAAAAAAAAATGAAGCACTTGGGGATCATGCAGAAGAAATTGTCAATTTACATAAAAGATAACAGATCTTATGGTGATGAAAGGCACAAAGCAAAAAAATATATATTTTTTATTTTATTATTATTTTATTGGCTTTGTTTTGGGATGGTTTTGGATTAAAAAGTGTTGCAACTGTGGCAGGGGATGATCATTGCCCCAGGGTGTCAGTGGTGGTGGAATGTGTGGAGAGGGGTGTACCTGGGGTTTGCTTCTGTGGGGTGGGAGTGTGTTCATGTGGTCATGGGGTGTTGTCTCAGTGGGTGGAGACCCAAAGAATAACCAACATAATGTGGAATTCCCATCCTGGGGAGTCCTGCTATAGTCTCTGATGGCGTTGCAGGAATCTCTGGAGTACATGGACAGTGCCAAGTGAAGGAGGACAGACTAATATGCTAGGCCTTTGATACTGATGTTTGTGCTTATGAACCAAGTTCTTTTGAAACAGAAACTTAGCCTAGTAATATATATTGCCTAAGAGTTGCCTCCTTATGTCCCTTTGTTCACCTCACCACTGTCATTCCGTTCCACTACCCAACTACACACTTCTACCTTATCATAGATTTTGCCCATGTAAGCATTGCCTCACAACCTTCTTCTCCCTTTTTATTTCCTGTAAACCTATTTTCCATACTCTAGCTTTGTGAGTTGGATCAATTTGCTTAATTCATATCAGCAAGGCCATGCAATATTTTCCTTCAGTGCCTGTCATCCTTCACTCAACATGAGCGCTTTAAGATTCATCCATGTTGTACAATGTGTTAATACCATATTCCTCTTACAGCTGAGTAATATTCCATTGTATGTATATACCACAATTTGTTTATCCTTTCATCTGTTGAAGAGCATTTGGGTTGATTCCAACTTTTGGCAATAGTGAATAATTCCACTATGAACATTGGTGTGCATATTTCTGTTCGGGTCTTTGCTTTCAGTTCATCTGAGTGTATACCTAGCAGTGGAATGCTGGATCATATGGCAGTTCTATAGCTAGTTTTCTGAGGAACTGCCATACCGTCCTCCACAATGGCTGCATCACTCTACCTTGCCCCCAGCAGTGGATCAGGGTTCCTTTTCCTCCACATCCCCTCCAACACTTGTAGTTCTCTGATTTTTTAATAGTTGCTAGTCTAATGGGTATAAGATGATATCTCATTGTAGTTTTGATTTGCATTTCCCTAATAGGTAGTGATGTTGAGCCTCTTTTCATATGCGTTTGAGACACTTTTATTTCTTCATTGGAGAAGTGTCTATTGAAATCACTTGCCCATTTTTTCAGTGTGTTAAATGTGCAAAATCTTTTTAATTTTGAGGAGGTCCCATTTATCTATGTTTTCTTTCATTGCTCATGCTTTGGGTGTAAAGTTCATGAAACCATTTGCTAATACAAGATCCTGTAGATGCTTCCCCACATTATCTTCCAAGATCTTTGTGGTCTTAGGTCTTATATTTAGATCTTTGATCTTTTTTGAGTTAATTTTAGGTGTTAGATGGTGTCCCTCTCTCATTATTTTGGATATGGATATACAGTTCTCCAAGCACCATTTGTTGAAGAGGCCATTCTTTCCCAGTTGAATGGGCTTGTTGGCCTAGTCATAGACCAGCTGAATATATATATGAGGATCTATATCAGAACTCTGAATTTGGTTCCATTGGTCAGTGTGTCTATCTTTGTGCCAATACTGTGCAGTTTTGACCACTGTAACTTTGTAGTATGGTTTAATATAAGGTAGTGTGATTTTCCTCTGATTTCATTTTTCTTTTCCAATATATATTTGTCTATTCAAGGATTCTTGTCTTCCAAATAAATGTCATAGTTTTTTCAATACAGAAAAAAATGCTATGGTGATTTTTATTGGGTTGCGTTAAATCTGTAGATCAGTTTGAGTAGGATAGACATCTTAATGATGTTTAGTCTTCCTATCCAGTAACAGGGAATATTCATCCATTAAATAATAATGAATGAATTAAATAATTCATCCAGGTCTTCTTTGATTTCCATTAAGAGTGTTGTGTAGTTTACTGAGTACAAGTCATTTACATCTTTAGTTAAATTTATTCCTAGATATTTGATTTTTTAGTTACTATTGTTAATAGTATTTTTCTTCTTGAATTCCTCCACAGATTGCTCATTACTCATATACAGAAATGCTACTGATTTTTGCACATTAATCATATAACCTGCCATTTTCCTGAATTCATTTACAAGTCTAGAAGCTTTGAAGTAGATTTCTCAGGTTTTTTGATGTATGGGATCATCTCATCTGCAAATAGTGAGATTTTCACTTCTCCAATTTGGATAACTTTTATATCTTTTTTTTTTTGCCAAATGCTCAAAGAAGTACTTCTAATACAATGTTAAATAAGAGCAGTGATAGTGGATATCTTTTCTTGTTCCAGATCTTAGAGGGAAAGCTTTTGGAATTTCACTCTTGAATATGATATTAGCTGTGACTTTTTCACTTATATCTTTTATCATGTTGAGGCAGTTTCATTCTATTCCTATTTTTTGAAGTGTTTTTATCAGGAAAGGGTACTGTATTTTGTCATATGTTTCATTTGCATCTATAGAGATTATCATCTAATTTTTTTCTTTCAATCTGTTTATGCGGTGTATTATGTTGATCGATTTACTTATGTTGAACTATACTTGCACACCAGGGATGAAACACACTTGGTAATGGTGTATAATTTGTTTGATTTGTTGTTGAATATGATTAGCAAATATTTTATTGAGGATTTTAGCCTACACATTCATTAGAGAGATTGGTCTATAGTTTTCCTTTCTCTCGGAATCTTTGGCTTTGGTATAAGGGTTATTTTAACATAATAGAATGAGTTAAGCAATGTCCCCACCACTTCTATATTTTGGAAGAGCATAAGCAGGATTGGTGTTAGTGATTTTCAGAATATTTCATAGAATTCCCCTTGAAGCCATCTGGTCCTGGGTTCTTCTTAGTTGGGAGTTTTTTGCTGACTAATTCTATCTCGTTACTCATGATTGGTTTGTTTAATTCATCAATTTCTTCTTTTGTCAATGTAGGATGCTTTGTGATTCTGGGAATTTGTCTATTTCCTCTAAACTATCCATCTTGTTGCCACACAATTTTTCAAAGTATCCTTTTATGATATTCTTTATTTCTGTGGGGTCAGTGGTGATATCCCCTTCCTCATTTCTTATTGTATGTATTTGCATCATCTCTCTTTTCTTCATTGTTAATCCAGCTAAGGGCTTGTCAATTTTATTAATCTTCTCAAAGAACCAGCTTTTGGTTTTGTTTATTTTTTCTATTGCTTTCTTACTTTCAATTTCATTAAGTTCTGCTCTAATCTTTGTTATTTCCTTCTTTCTGCTTCCTTTGGGATTACTTTGTTGTTCTTTTCCTAATTCCTTCAGGTGTTCAGTTACATCTTTGAATTTAGCTCTTTCTTTTTTAACATAGGCATTTATGGTTATGAATTTCCCTCTCAGTAGAGCTTTTGTTGCATACCATAGGTTTTGATATATTGTGTTGTCATTTTCATTAATCTCAAGGTAATTACTTGTTTCTTTTGTGATTTCCTCCTTTAAAAAATGTTTCTTTAAGAGTGTGTTGTTTAACTTCCATATATTTGTGCCTAATCTGGTTCTCTTCATCTGACTGATTTCCAGCTTCACTCCATTGTGATCAGAAAATTGCTTTTTATAATTTCAATCTTTCTGAATTCACTGAGAGTTGTTCTGTGCCCAATATGTGATCTATCCTTGAGAATGATCCATGTACACTCGAGAAGAATGTATATTCTGTTGTGGTTTGGTGTAATGTTCTGTATATGTCTATTATGTCCACATCCTCTAATGTATTATTCAAAGTCTTTGTTTCTTTATTGATTCTCTGTCAAGATATTCTATCTAATGGTGCTAATGATGTATTAAAGTTCCCCACTATAATTGTAGAGGCATCTAATTCTCCACTTAATTTTTCCAGTGTTTACCTCATGTATTTTGAGGTGCCCTGGTGAGGTGCCTAAATGTTTATATTTGTTCTTTCTTATTCATAGATTACCCCTTTTATGAACATATAATATCCTTTGTCTTTTACAATAGTTTTGCATTTAAAGTCTATTTTGTCCAATATTAATATAGCTACTCCCACCCTTATTTGCTTATTATTTGCATGTAAAATTGTTTTCTAACCATTCAATTTCAGCCTCATTGTATCCCTGGGTCAAAGGTAGGTTTCACATTTCCTAGTCATTTACGTCCATGTCCCTCAAGAGGTTGGGAAGTTTTCAACCATTATTTCCTCCAACATATCTTCTCTCCCTTTTCCCTTCTCTTCTCACCCTGGGATGCCTATAATACATATGTTTGTGCATTTTCTATTGTCATTCAAATCCCTGAGTTCCTGCTGGATTTTTTCTATCTTTTTATATATCTATTCTACTATCTGTTTGATTTCAGATGTGCTGTCTTCCACATCTCTTATTCTTTCCTCTGCCTGATCAAATCTGTTATTATGTGCTTCCAGGGTATTTTTGATTTCTTGGATTGTGCCATTCATCACCATCATATCTGCTACCTTTTTATGTATGTTTATGATTTCTTCAGTATGTTCTCCCAGTGTCTTCTTAATATCCATAATCTCTTCCTTCACTTCATTAAGTTGATTCAAGACAATTGTTTGTATATCTCTTATTTGTTATTCCATGTTTTGCCTCTTCTCCTGATATTTAGTCTGTTCTTTGGTCTGGGCCATGTCTTCCTGCTTCTTAGTATGGCTTGTAATTTTTTGTTGGAGTCTAGGCATCTGTTTATCTTGATCGGTTTATTCAGTTGATTAGTTTCTCTCTCTACTCTTGGTTTTATTATGTTGTTGTTTTAGTGTGTGTGATAAGGTTTCACTCTGACACTTCATTTCTCCTATTCTATTTCCTTCCTGTTGTCTATATTCCCTTGAAAAAAAATGGAGTAGAGAAAAGGAAAGAGAAAGGAAGATGAAAAAAATAGTGATAATGAGAGTAAAAGTTAGGATAGGAACCATACAAGACCTAGGAAAATGAATAAATAACTTGAGAAAGTAGTACTGAGGAATAAGATTTAAAAAGAGGAATAAAAACAATTAAATGGGACACAGAATAGAAAAAAATGTATAGAATGAATTAAAAAGCCAGAATGATGAGATGAGAGCAAAAGAAAAAAGAAATGAAAGAAAGAAAAGAAGTTAAAAATGAAGTAAATAGAGAAAAAAGGAGATAGAAAGAAATAAAAACAAGAAAAATTGAAGACAAAAAAAGAGGTGGAAAGTAAGAAAAATAAAAGGAAAAATAAGATAGAAATATTAAGGAGAGAAAAGAAATTGTGTTGGTAAGGTAAATTGGTAAATAAAACAAAACAAAACAAAACAAAACAAACCAGAGAAACAAAGAAAGGGGATACACAAAAAAGGAAACAAGACAGCAGCAACTTCTTTTTTTAAATAGGAGAAAGAAAGCAAGGAAAAGAACAACAAAAAAATAAACATGGAAAAACAGCCTTCCCTCTTAGACCCCTGAGGATCTTCTCTGGCTGTTGTTGTTCATGAAACAACCACCCTGCAGCCTGCCCTCTGTTTGAACTGGGTTTTAGTGAGTAAAATAAAGAAAATTATAAAAAGGTAACCTTTTTAAAAAATACATAAGATATCCAAGAAAAGCTAATACAAAGAGAATGTCTATATGTTCCCCATAATAAAGTTTCAACTGCATGCCTGATAACCCAATGGATCACTTCTCCAAGAAGAACCAGGAATTGAACCAGAAACCTCATATATGCAAGGTAGGATTTCTTCCACTGAGCTAACCTTTCTCCTTAGCATACTTAGTGTTTCAGAAGCCTATGCACCCCCTTTCTCTCAGGCAGGTGAGATTGCTTGCAGTTTACTATAATTCTGCTGATTAGGCATCTGTCAGTCCCTGCCTCCTCTCTGATCGACTTCCTGTCTTTACCTGGACAGTTGGGTGTGACAGCCTGCCTGAGGAGATCTCCCTCCCCTCTCCCTGTCCAGTAAGGGTCTCTACTGATATTCAAGGGGGGCTTAGCTGGCCACAGTCACTGCAAATAAACCACTTTCCACCCTCCCAGACCCTCCTTCCTCCTGGGGAATTCACCCACACACTCCCTTTGTAGCTGGGAGCCAGTAGCTCCACCTAGGCTGTTTGCCCTGTGGGCAGGGTATATGTGCTGCTTCTAGCCACATGGCAAGACACTGACACTTTTACTTAGGCTTCATTATCTTTCCAATACCCTCCTAGATGACTCAGAACTCCTTCCCATTCTGTATATATCCAAAGCAGGTGGCAGGGAGGAAGACATCTACTCTACTATCAGGTGTAATTCACCAAGAGTTTTACCTTCACTTAATATCTTGGGGCTGGGGGAGGAGAGACCTTCTTGGCAACCAGGAGGTTTAATAACTCACAATAAGTTGATTTGGCTTCTTCATCTCTCTGTCCCTCACTCTCCTGGGTGCTGTGAAGCAGTGTCCTGGTCTGCTGTACCCCAAAGCAGTTCCCCAAGGCAACCTTTGGCCCTTTCTCCATTGTTTTAATGAGAGCTGAGTCTTATTTGCCTGACCCAATGGCCATGTCCCACTGTATTTGCCTTTAATGTTACTTTTGTAAATTTTTGGGTCGCCATGAGCAGCACCCTTATGACAGGCAAACTTAATTGACAAATGCTGTGTGAATTCTGATTTCTCCATGACCAGCCATTTCTCGACACCTTTCCCTTTCCTTGGGCCTCCCTATTCCCTGAAACATAACAATATGGCTATTAGGCCAATTAATAACTCTAAAATGGGCTCTAATTTCAAGGGAAAGTAGTAGTCAATCGATGTGGCAAACTTCATAAACACTTACTTTAATAATTTGCCACAGCCACCCCAAACTTCAGGATTCATAACTCTCATCAGTCAGTAGCCATCAACATTGAGGCTAGACCCTAAAATTAGCTTGGCCAAAGGCATAGATGATGGTGAGCATTTATTACCAGTGAATTTTTTTTTAATCTTTTTTTATTTTTAAAAGATACTTAGGTTACATAAAATGTTATATAAAAAATATGAAGGATTCCCATATGCCCCACTCCCCATACCTCCCATTTTCCCCCACATTAACAACTTCTTTCATTAGTGGGGTACTGTAGCCATTTGGCAATTTGATGTAATTATGAATTCCAAAAATATAATTGGATCATGCTTGTAAACTGATTTGTTAATCTGGACATGATTAAATTATGATTAGGGCCACGTCAGTAGGGCATTGAGCCCCACCCCTTGGTGGGTGGGGGAATCGAATATAAAAGGCAAGGCAAAGGACTGAGGGAGCAAGCAGTTTTTGAGAAGCAGTTTTGTTGTTGGAGTTTTGATGTTGGAGAGAAGGCCCCAAGAGAAGAGAAGCAAGCCTTTCACCTGATAGTCTACAGCTGATCTTGTGGAGGAAACAGAGAAGCTAAGCCCACAGAGAAACGCAGCCCCGGGAAGAGAGGAACCCAAGAAGCCTGAACATTGGTAAATGTCGGCGGCTGTCGTGCTCCAACACGTGGCAATGGACTTTGGTGAGGGAAGAAACTTAAGCTTTATGGCCTGGTACTGTGGACTTCTACCCCAAATAAATACCCTTTATAAAGAACAACCCATTTCTAGTATTTTGCATTAGCACCCCTTTGGTTCACTAATATAGGTACATTCACTGCAATTGATGAACACATTTTGGAACATTGCCACTAAGCATGGATTATAGTTTGTATTATAGTTTACACGCTCTCCCACTCAATTTTATAGGTTATGGCAAGATATATAATGCCTGTATCTGTCATTGCAATGTCACTCAGGTCAATTCCAAGTCCTGAAAATGCATCCATTTGCACCTTTTTTTCCCTCTCCATGACTACAGCACCCCTAGGGCCACTGTCTCCACATCAATGATATAATTTCTTCCATTGCTAGATTCATAATAAGTCTATAGTAGTATACCAGTAAGTCTACTCTAGTCCATATTTTATTCCCCAATCCTGAGGACAAGTTGGTGGTTCCTCAAAAAATGATCTATAGATCTACCATATGATCCAGCAATCTACTGCTGAGTATATACATAGAATAACTAAAGTAAAGTATTTTTAAATTAAGGTATATACATTTTTTTCATACATAGTGTTATTGTACACTTAGTAGGCTACAGTGTAGTGAAAATATAACCTTTATAGGCACTGGGAAATGAAAAAATTCATATGACCTGCTTTATTATGATATTTGCTTTACTTTGGTGGCTGGACACAAACCACTATGTCTCCATGATAATCCTGTATAAGACAACTACTTGAATAAAGCCAATTTGAATATTTACCAAGTCCTCCAAAGCTTAGGAAATAAATTTCAATATTTTTCTGGAAAGTTTTATCATGCTGAGAGTCTGAAAAACATGGAAACTATTTATATACTCTTGAAGAAATTTGCAAGTATTTGGAGAACACAAATATATTTAATCCTGTATCAATTCCTTCTTTATCTGCATGCCCTGGATTATAAATTACTCAAGCAAGATAGGCAAGCAAATCTAAATTCTTTTAAGGAGTCATTTGGGAACAAGATCTGCACACAAAGGTCACATTCTCATTTTCCAAAAGTTCTGAATTGAGGCCTGATCTTGTAGAAAGGCAAGGGAACATATTTGCGCAGTAAATGGTCAGTTGAGAAAAAAAGAATATGTGATTGAGCACTAGAAATGACCGAATCTCAGCCTTGTTATTTTCCCAAATAACAATATTTATAACAGCCACAGTGGAAGGCAACCTAAGACCAGTAAGGAAGTTGTAGGTGTTCACAATTCTCTCTACTCTTGCAATATATTTAAGCACAGTGAGAGTCAATATGTCAATAGAGTTTTGAAAAAATACACACTTAGACTTTACATCCTACTTGAGTAGAATGCATTCAATGAAAAGAAGAAAGTTTTTCTACCTAATTTTGAAAATAGTTTGCTTATTTAAAATCCTTTTCTTTAAGGTACCACACCACTCTACTCCAGGACACTAAATTTGTTTTTATTGAGCAAATTTCATGTACTTTGAAGTGTATGTATGTTCATACATATACATAAATATCATTGTACTGAACAAAATATTTAAAGGACAATACTATTTATGTTTTTTTAAAGTAGCTTTAGATTTCATAAATGTTACATTGAAAATATAAGGGATTCCAATATGCACAACTCCCTCCCCCTCCCACAATTTCCCCCTATTAACAACATTTTCTGTTAGTGTAGTAGACTTCTTACAAGTGATGAATACATATTGAAGTATTGTACTAACCATAGTCTATACTTTACATTATAGATTACACTTTGCATCCCACAATTTTATAGATTTTAACAAGATGTATAATGGCTTGGATCTGTCATTGTAATGTCTTGCAGAACATTTCCAATGTCCCCAAAATACCCCCAGGTTACACCTATTCTTCCCTCTTTCTTCTCTCAGGATTTCTGGTGACAACTGCCTTCATGTCAATGTTACAAGTTCTTCCATTAATAGAGTAATGGTAAGTCTAATTTAGTCCATAGTTGCATTCACCCCTTATGTTTGTTCATTCCTTAATCTTGAGGATTTGGGGATAGTGATGCTCACTCTGCATCCAATTGAGAGGAGGTTTGGATCCCATGTGGCAGATGGGTAGAAGTGCCTTGCTTGCAGTTGTAGATAATCTCTGTTTTTTGGGATGGGTGTTGTCCATCATCATCATTTTGTTAGTGGTCCTGGTGAGTCTGATGATTTGGAGGGTAGGTGTTGGCTGCAACTCTGCTGAGATTCGGGACTCAACCAGTATATAAACAGCTAGAAGATTTAAGTCTCTGGGACACATATTTAATGGGTATGGTGCTAATTATAGGTTCAAATCAAAGTTTCATAAGAAAAATGCATAGGAATATTATAAATGAGTCATACTCTGATACATTATGGATATATATAATGAATTCCAAGGAAAGGCTCACTGACAGAGTGTGGAATTCCTGGGTTTGTCTGTCCTGGACCATATATTGTCCAGGCATCTCTAGATCCCTCAAAAGCCCCCTGCTTGAAGCACTGTTTACTGTGGCATTCAGTGAGATCCTCCTAAGATGTCAATAAGCATAATTTTTGGAATGAATTCCCAATTTACTTGGAAATCTCTTAGCCATAAAAACTCATTTGTATTTAATATTTCCCCCCTTTGGTTAAGGTCCTTTTCCAAATGCATCAATAGTTGACACTTGGTAATAATTCCTTGATGCCAGGGAAGCTCATTCCTAGGAGCCATGTCCCACTGTGGGAGGAAAGTAGTGAGTTCATATGCTGAGTTTGGCTTAGAGAGATGCTACATTAGAGGAATAAGGAAGGTTTCAGGAGTTAACTCTTAGGCAATATATAATACTAGGCTAAGTTACAATTTCACAAGAACAAGGTTCATAAGTATAAGCATCAATACCAAAGGTCTGGTATATTGGGCTTCCCTCCTTCTCTAGGCACTTCCCATGTATTCTAGGGATTCTTGCCACTCTATTAGAGAATGTAGCAGGACTCCCCAGGGTGGGAATTCAATATTCTTTCAGTTATTGTATGTGTCTCTGTCTACCAAGAACACATTCCATGACCACTTGAAGACATTAATATTCCCTAAGGGCATGCCCCAGGTACACCCATCCACACATATCCCCCCACCACAGACACCCCACATCAGTGATCCTCCCCTGCCACATTTGCAACACATCTACAATACAAAACTTCTCCAAAAACCATAGCTAAAAATTAATTAAATTAATAAAAAATAAAAAATAATATAATTAAAATAAAGATAAATATATACATATACAATTTTTATAAATATTTATTCACTTTAATTCTCATAAGATCTGTTATCTTTTATGGACAGTAAAAATGTCTTCTGTATGTTCTCACAGGGTTTTATTTTTTTCAATTAATTTTCAAAGAACCTTGAGGTAACAGAAAAGTCACATAGAAAATTGAAAGTATTCCCATAAATCCCAACCCCTACACCTGTCACATTTTCACCTGTTAATAACACTTTACATGAGTATGGTACATTTGTTAGAATTGAGGAACAAATATTGAAGCATTGTCACTAACCATGGTCAATGGTTTGCATGATGCTTCATATTCTGTACCATACATTTTATAAGTTCTAACAAAATGTAATGCCCTGTATCTGTCATTACAAGGTAATGAAAATAAATTCCAATGTCCTAAAAATGCCCCCATGCTCTGACCATTCTTCCCTTCCCTTCCCCTCAGAACCCATGGTAACCACTAGGTTGCACTTTTTGAAGAACAATGTTCATATTTACATGCATTAATTTGAGGGCTTGCCCTACTGGTCCATCTTCTTTTATTAGGCACTGTCTATGTTTTGAGGGACTCTTGCCCCTCTATTTGAGAACCTAACAAGACTCTCAATGGTGGGAGTTTAGTATTTTCTTGTTATTGTGTGGGTCTCCATCCAGTGAAATAACATGCTACAACAGGATGAACATTTTCATTTTCCATAGAATTATGCCCCAGGGGCACCTTTTCCCACATATCCTCCCACCCTTGATGACCTGCACCAGTAACTGCCCCCTGCCATATTTGCTAAAAGAATATTCCCACCATTGTAGTTTTAACCACAGACCTGCAAGTCCCCAGAGTACACAAGTGCCTTCCACCAGCCCTCCCCACAGTTCCACAGATATCTTACCAATCCCCCCTCCACCCTGCTCACTCCAACATTCCAGGACCATCAATCCCCCTCACATCCATGCACCACTATTGCCCCCTTGCATTGCCAAAATACCCCCTTCCACCTTATCATAGGATATGCCCAGACTGGGCACCAGCATCCTACACTTTCCTCCCTACTGTCTCCTGATAACCTATCTTCCAGATTCTAGCCCTGAATCTGCTCAATTTGTTTGGGTCATATCAGTGAGCGCATATAATATTTGTCCTTTAGTGGCTAGCTTACTTCACTCAACATAAGGTTTCCAATATTGATCCATTTTGTCCATTCATTCATGTTTATCCATTCATCTGTTGATGGACACTTGCATTTCTTCCATCTTTGGGCATTGTTACAGTTGGGGAGTTTGATGTAATTATGAATTCCAAAAATATAATTGGATCATGCTTGTAAATTAATCTGTTAATCTGGGCATGATTAAGTTATGATTAGGGCGTTGACTGGGCCAAGTCAGTAGGGCGTTAAGCTCTACCCCTTGGTGGGGGGGAATCAAATATAAAAGGCATGGCAAAAACAAAGTTGAAGCAGTCTTTTGAGAAGCAATTTTGATGTTGGAAAGAAGGCCCCAGGAGAAGAGAAGCAAGCCGTTCGCCTGATCATCTACAGCTGACCTTGTGGAGGAAACAGAAGCTAAGCCAGGATAGAAACAGCCCAGGGAAGAGAGGAACCCCAGAAGCCTGATCCTGGCAAATGCTGGCAGCTGTCTTGCTCTAACACGTGGCAATGGGCTGTGGTGAGAGAAGAAATTTAACTCTTTATGGCCTGGTATCTGTGGACTTCTACCCCAAATAAATACCCTTTATAAAGACCAACCCATTTTTGGTATTTCACATTAGCACCCCTTTGGCTGACTAATACAGGCATTAATAAATAATGTCAATAAGAACATTGGTGTACATATATCTGTTTATGTCCCTGCTTTCAATTCTTCTGGGTATATACCTAGAAATGTGATTGCTGTACCATATGGCAGTTTGATAGTTAGCTTCCTGAGGAACTGTCAAACCATGCTCCACAATTGATGAATGTAGGATGACCAAATACCTGAAAGTAACTTGTTTCTCTCCTTGTTGCTAGGATACAAAGGAAAGAATCATATGTAATTTAGAGGGTAATGAGATGCAACCCTCTCTTGGTGCCAAATTCTGTTTCTTGTGGTCAAGAACATCCTGTTAAAGCAATGAAGTATGAAAACCAGCTTCAACTGGTTGGCCAGACCTGCACAGAAGAAGTCCCTGGCTGCCCTAACTTTAACAAGCTTAATTAACATAGTCAAATTCCCACCATGGGGTGGAGTTATCTGCCCCTGTTTTGATCATGCAATATATGTGCAAGCATGATTTCCTGAACATACTAAACATACAATTATATAACTAGCTATGTATGTTCATCCATATGCATAAAAGCTAATGCATAATCAAAGCAAATGTTAAATAGTAACAGGTATTTAACAAGAGTAAAGCCTCATTACAGGCAGTCAGATCTGAGTCGCTTTAGACCGACATTGTCTCCTACCTCTGGAGATGTAATAAATGTAAGTTCTGCCTAAGTCTTGTGTTAAAGTCTTTTTCTCTACATCTCTCCTTATCCCCAAAGGCCCAGCTTTGGGGCCTAACATTCTATATTCTCTCCAGCAGTGGATGATTGTTCCCTTTCCACCACATCCTCTCCAACACTTGTAATTCTGTTTTCTTGATAGCCACCAGTCTAATTGGCATAAAATGATATCTCAATGTAGTTTTGATTTGCATTTCCCTAATAGCTAGGGATGTTCAGCATCTTTTCATGTGCTTTTTAGCCAATTGTATTTCTTTTTTGGGAAAGTGTCTATTCAAATATCTTGCTCATTTTTTAAGTGGGTTGTTTGTCATTTTATTTATGAGATGTGGGATTTCTTTATATATGCTAGATATTGGCCCTTATCAAATAAGTAGTTAACAAATATTTTCTCCCACTGAGTAGGCTGCTTTTCACTTTCTATACAAGGGGTTCTTATCCTTTATTGTTCCATGGATCCCTTTGCCAGTCAGGTGAAATCCATGGACCCCTTACTAAGTCCACACTCTACTGTGTATCATTTAATAAATATATCACACCCAAACCATCAAGTCCCCACAAGAATAATGTTGTTTTTTTTAAATTTTCAATTGAATTTCACAAACCCCCTGAAATCTTCCCATGAACCCCTTGGGAGTCCATGCAGACCCGGTTAAGAATGCCTCTTTAAGAAAAACTCCTTTGGCACACAAACGTTTTTAATTTTGTGTAGGTCCCATTTAACTATTTTATCATTTGTTGTTCGTGCTTTTGGTGTAAAGTTTATGAAACAATTTCCTATTACAGGATCCCAGAGATATTTCCCTACAATACCATTTTAAAAATTTATTTAAAAAATTTTAATTGATAGTTAGATTATACAAATATCACATAAAAAATAGAGAGGCTACCCATATGCCCTGCTCCCTACATCTCCCACATTTTCCCACATTAACAACAACATTCATTAGTAGGGTACATTTGTTACAATTGATGACAGCATTTTGGAGCATTGCCACTAAGCATGGATTATAGTTTACATTGTAGTTTATGGCAAGGTATGTAATGTCCTGCATCTGTCATTGTAATGTAATTCAGGAAATATTCCAAGTGTGGAAAATGCCCTCATATTACACCTGTTTTTCCCTCTCCCTACCCTCAGAACCTCCAGTGGCCACTACCTCCACATCATTGATATAATTTATTCCATTGCTAGAACCACAATGAGTCAATAGTAGAATACCAGTTAGTCTACTTTAGTCCATAGTTCATTCCCCAATCCTGAGGATTCTGGGATGGTGATGTCCACTCCACCTCTAATTGAGAGGGGGCTGTGATTCCATAGGGATAATGGATGGGACTTTCTTGTTTGCAGTTTTAGACTCTCTCGGTCCCTTGGTATTGTAGTTGTTCATCATCACCTCCTTGTTAGTTGTCTTGGGTGAGAACAATGAAATGGAGGGTAGCCATTGCAACTCTTTTGAAATTCAGGACCCAGCTGGCACATAGACAGCCCAAAGACTTAAGTCTCTTTGGAGTACACCTAACAACTCTAGTACTAAATAAAGGTTCAACTAGAAGGACAGAAGAGCCATGTGTAAGGAAACCACAACTGAGTCCAACTCTGTCACTCTGGGGAACAAAAAATTCCAAAGTAGGGCCCAGCGACAAGGCACCAAACTCCTGAGCTATCTGCCCTGACTATAGTGTTTGGATGTCTCCTGAGCCCTCAGAAGCTCCACTATTTGGGGTAGTATCTGCTTTGGTAGTGAAAGAGATCCTACTGAGAAGTGCATAAGCATAACCTTTGAAGGACCTCCTGACTCACTTTGAAGTCTCTTAGCCATTTAAACTCATTTGTCTTTACCTTTCCCCTTTTTGGTCAAGGTCTTTTTCCAGTTTCATTGCTACCTACATTATCTTTTAGAAACTTTATGGTCTTGGCTAAGATATATAAGTATATATATTTACATATTTCATCCATCTTCGGTTAACTTTTATATAGTGCATGAGATGGTGATCCTCACTCATTCTTTCCAATTTGAATACATTTTATTTCCTTTCTTACTTAACTCCTCAAGCAAGTACTTCTAACAAAATGTTAAATAAGAGTAGTGACAGTGGGCATCCTTGCCTTGTTCCAAATCTTAGAAGGAATGCTTTTAGTATTTTACCATTAAACATGATGTTAGCTGAGGGTTTTTCATATATACCCTTTATCATGTTGAAGACGTTTCATTCGATTCTTGTCTTTTGATGTGTTTTTATCAAGAAAGAAGTCTGTGTTTTCTCAAATTCTATTTCTGCATCAATAGAGATGATCATGTGATTTTTTTCTTTCAATCAGTTATTTTAATGTATTACATTGATTATTTCATCCAACATTCCTTTTGCCCCCTTTCCCTTCTCTTCTCTCTCTAGGAGGCATATAATGTGTTTGTTCATGCATTTCATTTTGTAATTCAATTACTTGGGTCCCTGCTAAACTTTATCTATTTTATTTATCTGTTCTACTATGTGTCTGATTTTAGATGTACTATATTTGACATCACTAATTCTTTCTTCTGCCTGTTTAAATCTGCTGTTATGTGCTTACAGCATATTTTAGATTTCTTGCATTTTGCCATTCATCACCATCAAATATTTTATCTTTTTAAGTATAGTTATGACGTCTTCAGTAATTTCCCCCAATGCCTTCTTAATAGCTTTACCTCTTCCTTGACTTCATTAAGTTGAATCATGATATTAATTTGGACATCCTTGATAAGTTCTCCACATTCTGCCTCTCCTCTTGTGTTTTTTTTTTATTTGTAAAATGATATATAATACATATGCATATATGTGCATTTGTTTACATAAATGTTATTTGTTATATATATATATGTATACATTTT
>JAQZBX010039190.1:0-23125 GCA_029593785.1 Cabassous unicinctus
AAATTAAAAAAAAAAAAAAAGTGTCAAGGTTGTGAAAGACAAAGAAAGACTAAGGACATATGACATGCAATGTGCCATCTTGGATTGGAAACTAGAAAGGAATAAGGGCATCAGTGGAAAAATTAAAATCCGAATGAGATTTGTATTAAACAACAGTATTGTACCAAGGTTAATTTCTTAGCTTTGGTAAGTGTTCTAGGATTATGTAAAATATTAATGAAATGGAAAAATGGTAAAGAGTATATAGAAATTCTTTAAAACTCTCTTGTATGTCTAAAATAATCTCAAAATAAAGAAAGGAAGAAAGAAACAAAGAAGGTTAGTTAAGTGTCCACTTGAAAAAATGTCAAGATTCTACAAAGAATATAAGGTAAAACATACAGGCTCTCCTTTCTTTTCTCTTGAGGTCCTTCTGTTTGACTCCCCAGAAGTAGCCACTGTATAATAGTTCCTTGTGCATTATTCCAGAAAAATTTAATGCATATTTTCAAGCATACATGTACATATAACTTATATATTATATACATAATGAATTACAACTTTTTAAAACTGATTTATGTATTATGGATATCTTTTCATATTAGCCCATGTAAATTGAATTTATTTTTTTTATAAAATGGTTGTAAACTACTCCATTGGATGAATTTATAATCAGTTCCTATTGATAGTTATCTTGCTTATTTCCATGTTTTTGCTCTTAAGGCTAAATAATATACACATCATTTTGTAATTACATATCTAATTGACTTTAGCAGTTTCTAAAGTCAAATCACTGCTCAAGACACATATTTTCCCTCCCTGAAAATATTAATTTTTCAAAGTATAGAAGATTTTTCCACATTCACCCTTGTGCCATAATGTCGGCCAAGCTGATATCTATCTGCTATTATTTTGATCAAATAGCTCTTTTTATTCCAGTGTTTCAAGGACTATTTTATTTTTAAACGGCTTCATTGAGATTTAATTCACATACCATATTATTCACCCATTTAAAGAGTACAAGCAATTCAATAGTTTTTAGTATATTCAAAGAGTTATGCAACCATCACTACAATCTAATTTTAGAACATTTTCATCACCCCAGAAAGAAACCTTATGCCCATTAGCAATCATTCCTCATCCTACTTCACATCCCCATCCTTAGGCAACTTTCTTTCTCTATAAGATTTGGCTATTCTGGACATTTCACGTAAGTGGAATCATTGTATGTGGCCTTTTGTGACTGGCTTCTTTCACTTAGCATAATGTTTTCAAGGTCCATCCATGTATAAGTAAGTATCAGTACTTCATTCCTTTTAATTGTTGAATACTATTGCATTGTAAGGTGTGTAGGTTAGGTCAACCTGGCCAGGTAATGGTACCCAGTTGTTTGGTCAAGCAAACACTGACCTAATTGTGACTGTGAGGACATTTTGTGGACTTAAAATCATTAGTAAGCTAATTGCATCTATGGCTCTTTACATCTACAATCAATTGAGGAGATTGCCTTCAGCAATAATGGATGTCTCATTTAATTAGATGAAGTTCTTAAAAAGGTTAAATGATAATTTCAGCAGTCAGAGGACAGAATTTCCATCTCTACTTCAGCCAGTCAGCTTCTCCTGGAGAATTCATTGAAAACTTTTTTCAGAGTTCCCAGCTTGCAGCCAGCCCTAAGGAATTTGGACTCATGTATTCCCATAGTCACGTGAGACAATTTTATAAAATCTCATAATATTTACAGATATCTCCTGTTGGTTCTATTTCCCTAGAGAACCCTAAGACATATGAATATGCCACATTTTATTTATCCATTCATCAGCTGATGGGCATTTGGGTTGTTTCCATTTTTTGGCAATTATTAATAATGTTGCTGTGAACATTCAAATTTTTGCATGGACATGTTTTAAATTCTCTTGGGTATATATCTAGGTGTTGAGTTGTTGGGTCATGTGGTAATTCTAATGTTTAACTTTTTGAGGAACTGCCAAACTGTTTTCCAAAGCAGCTGCACTATTTTACATCTCCACCAGCAGTGTAGGAGGGTTTTAATTTCTCCATATCTTCACCAACACTTGTTATTAATTGCTTTTTTGATTACAGCCAACCTAGTGAATGGTATCTCATTGTAGTTTTGATTTGTATTTTCCTAATAGCTAAAAATGTTGAGCATCCTTTCATGTGCTTATTGGCTATGTGTATATCTTCTTTGAAGAAATGTCTATTCAGACCCTTTGCCCATTTATTTTTAATGCAGTTAAAGCTGGACTGCTCACTTTTATCACAATCCAATAGGATGTTTAATAGGCCTTCAACGAGATGATTCAACATCCCAGGCTCAGTCATTCTCTGGGACTTTGGAGAGCCTCCACTGTATCCTCTGCATCCAGCTAACAGAAGATAAGGGAAGAAAAGTGTGGAAGATAGTTCAGTGGTGATATCACTTCAACCTAAATTCTACCAGTGATGTGGACCCCGTCCAGATTCGAGGGGGTTGGAAAAATGTTGTTTAGCTATGTGTTTGTGGAGAGGAAATGGATTTGGTGAGCATCCAGCTGGTCTCTGACTCACCCAAAGTCTAGCAGGGTGCCTTGCACATACTTGGGTAATGAGACTAGAGAAAAGGTGACTGGTGACTTACCAACATGACCCACTGTTTTGATCTTGGTGTTCATGCTGGTTTGGCTCTTCTCTGGGACTCTAGACATGCACAGTCCTGCTAACCACAAGGTCAGGGAGCACCTTAGGAAATGGGGGATCATATTGCCAGCACCAAATCACTACCCAAATGTCACCCAGCACATTAGAAACCCCTCCTGAGGTTGCTGCTCAGCTGTAATCAGTTAATAGTGGCTGTTGTTATTCCTTCCATCTGATGATATCACATATTTTCTTCTGCAGGAAGCTCTCCCTGTCACCAGAGGGCACATCTCGTTTGCGGAACAAACACCTGTGGTCCCAGATTGCCTCTCCCACACATAGGCAGCATAGAGTAACTGCAATAGCTGACACTTTAATTTTAACATTTACAGTAAGTGTTCCACCTGGCCTCATTCATTTGATCCTCACAGCAACCTCGGGAGGTGGGTTCTACTGTTACTCCCATTTTTCTCACAAGGAAACTGAGGCAGAGAGAAACAAAATGACCTGCCTAAGGTCACCCAGCTCACAGCTACACAACGAGGTTACAAAATATGATATTTGCCCATTTTTAAAACTGGGTTTTCTTTTTATTGCTGAGCGGTGAGAGTTTTTTATATATTATGGATATTAAATCCTTATCAGACATTTAATTTGCAAATATTTTCTCCCATTCTGTGGGTTTTTCTTTTCACTTTCTTGATGGTATTCCTTTGAAGCACAAAAGTTTTTAATTTTGATGATGTTCAATTTATCTATTTTTTTCTTTTGTCACTTGTGTTTTCGGTGTCTTCAAAGAAGTGTTGCCTAACCCAAAGTCACGATGATTTACTCCTACATTTGCTTCTTCTTCTTTTTTTTTTTTTAAAGATTTATTTATTTATTTATTTCCACCACCCCCCCCTTGCTGCTTGTGTTTGCTGTGTCCATTCGCTGTGTGTTCTTTCCATGTCTGCTTATCTCCCCCTTGCTGTGAGGTCCCGCTGCATCAGCCTACCCCGCCGCGCGGGCCGGCCTGCCCTCACAAGGAGGCCCCGGGAAGCGAACCCGGGGCCTCTCATATGGTAAATGGGAGCTCTATCGATTGAGCCACACCCGCTTCCCCCTACATTTGCTTCTAAGAGTAATAGTTTTTAGTTTTATCTTTTACATTTATAGTTTTAGCTTATAGTTTAGTTTATAGTTTTAGCTCTTACATTTAGGTCTGTGGTCCATTTCGAGTTAACTTTTGTGTACAGTGTGAGGAAGGGGTGACAAATAATTCTTGAGCACCTACTATGTGCCAGACACTGTGCAGGACACGAGGAACTCAGTGGCGATGCTGCTCCATCTTTTTTCACTTATATTCCATTGTGCAAGAAGCAAACACCTGGAATGATTCACTCCTTAATCTCTCCTTTTCAAAATACTTTCCAGCTCATATTTCAACTCCTTTCAGTGAAGACTCCCACAATCCATACCTAGTTCTCCAAAGTAATTTTCTCCCTCTTCTGACATCCCACACATTTGGTTACAGCTGTGTTACAGAATTTGTTATTTGAAATGTATTTTAGTTATGCAAGTTTAAACTAGTCTCTTAGATTCCTTGCAGGGAGGGAACTATGCCTTATTCATCTTTACCTCTTAAAACATGCTAAAGTAATTCCAAAACAGGAGTTTTAATAATATTCTTATCATTATCACCACCATTGAAATAAATGCATATAAAGTCAACATCCAAAAGTAAATGTTTTAAAGGTGATAACATCTAAAAGTAAGTTTTAATAGTGACAATTTTTACAGTTTCAAGTTACTGGTTATGGCAGCATATCCAAAATAATTGTTGACATGTTATGTGAACTTCAAGTTCTCTATCCCAGCCTCTAAATCCCCCTGGAAAATCTTTAAGTGACAGTCTCATTAAGAACTAATTTTATGAAATGTAAAGAGTATTATGGGGAAGCGGGTGTGGCTCAGTGGATAGAGCCCCCGTTTACCATATGGGAGGCCCGGGTTCGCGTCCCGAGGCCTCCTTGTGAGGGCACGCCGGTCTGAGCGGTGCGGTGGGCTGATGCAGCAACCTCACGGCAGGAAGCGGGTGTGGCGCAATGGATAGAGCACCCGTTTACCATATGAGAGGCCCCGGGTTTGCTTCCTGGCGCCTCCTTGTGAGGGCAGGCCGGCTAGCAGCTCGCGGCAAGACCTCACAGCAAGGGGGAGATAAGCAGACACAGAGAAGACACGCAGCGAATGGACACAGCAGCACAAGCAGCAATGGGGGGATAAATAAAATAAAAATAAATAAATCTTTAAAGAAAAAAAAAAAGAGTATTATGTATGTGTGTTTTTGTATGTATTTGTGTCTATGCATGTGTGAGAGAAGGGGCATTTTTACACTAGGTCAGTAAAGGCACAAACATTACACTAAAATAGCTGAAGAGTTTTCAATATTACCTACCCATTTACTATGGCTTCAAAGAAATTTGCAGTTTGAGTTAAAGAGTAAAGAGTAAACACTAACAAGGAATCTTAAAAGTAGAAAGACCTAAAATGAATGGGTGGAAGAGACAGAAAAAGATCTGAATTAAAATTTTCTCTTATGGAATCAGGTCAGAATATCTCATAACACATTTCCGAAGAAACTAAATGTCTAACTGTAGATATAAAACTGATAAATAAGAGCTAACAGATTATTAGTAAGAGCTATCTCTTCAAAAGGTGAGTCAAATGACATATTTCAGGGTAAGTGATTATCTTAGGGATCCTTAGAGAATGATGATGATAAGCAATCATGATATAATCAAAATAAATTTAAAATAGATGGCTTTTGCTCTTTAGGAAGTTACAATTTAAGATAGCAAACCACTAGATCAAGTAGAGGTTGAACATCCTAAATGAAAAAAAAATTGCTACCATTACCTCTTGAATATGAAAATTTTCATTGTAAAGATCATGCATAAATTAATACTGAAGTAAATTTAATCATCTATCTTAAAAATTACCCATGTACATGGCATATGAGAAACAAATTGTTTTTGACTAAAAAAATGGTCAAAAATTCAAATTGTATGTCACACAAACATGATTTAGGTATAAGACTCTTTTTCAGTTTAGGATACCTGTCAGAGATTGCAGGTGTACTGAGTGGGGCTTCATCCTCATCAATTAATTGATTAATATTTGGTCTTTTTATTTTTCTACCTAGGCTATGAAAGTCTCTATGCTTTCTCTCTTTTATAGTCTCTCTAACTGGGCGAGAGACAAATAACACAAATCAAACAATTATAGAATAAATATAAAAGGACATATATATTTAATTGTTCTTTCTGTGTGTGTGTAGGTATGTGTGCAATAAATCATATATACCAATAGTTCTCAAACATTTGGTCTCAAGACCCCTTTATACTCTTAAAAATCACTGACATCCATAAAAAGCTATGCTTATGTATATTATATATATTGATACTTATATTAGAAAGTAAAACAGAAAAAAAATTTAAATTCAAGAATATGTAAGTACACAATCTATTAGCTGCCAGAGTAAGAGCATCATCACTTATCATGTAGCCTCTGAACACATCCACGCACGCTTGTGAGAGGAGTTAAGTGAAAAATGAGACTTGAGAACCAGTGGAATATGTATATATACAGGCTGACAGCATAATACTTGCTTAGCATGTCAATGATAAACTCTCTGCTACTGTTTATATTTCTGCTGATTCTTCTAATTCTGGCTTATTCTTTTTGTCCAGGTTTTTTGGCTTATGCCTTTGCATTTATACCTCGAGAGAGATAGTAGATTCAGACCTACAGAAAGGTTAAATACACTTTGATGATCAAAAGGCAATATAATTTGGTTTCTATGGTTCTACCTAGAATAAAATATTTTTCTTACCACAAATAGTTGCTAAGATGATGGTTAGAAATTACAGAAATAAAGCTTATATGACATTGTGACAATAGCCATAATTAAAAAATCCCACAGTTACAGTTTAAAAAACAGTAAGATCTCATTTATTATCTTTGTTTCATTTTCTATACTCAGGTTCTGCTGTTTGAGAAATTACTATTTTAAAAATCTGATGAAAGAGTCTCCTTTAATAACTCTCTCCTATGGCTTCAGTCATTGAATTAAATTTTATGAAACCCTGATACAGAGATTACAGAGCATAGCCAAGTCAACTAAACTTTACTTGCTTTTTAAAACCTTTTATTATCCCTGTACTGGCTGGAGAAGCAGCTATCGCTCTCTGTAGTGAGCACTCTTGCGCTCCACGGAGGACTTGAGTGCGGTTTTTGTTTTATTTCCCCTTAAGCAGCCAGGGCAGTTTCCTCACTATCTAGAACTTGGTGGAAGGTTTCAGGTTTCCGCTGAGATATTCAGACAAACATGATTGCACTGAAGTACTAACACTAATGTTTTTGTAACTTGCTATTTGCTTTTTATGTTGTTACTCTACTGACGTGATTATAGAGTAAAATGAGGATAAACATTTTCTTAATAAACTCAGAAACCTCTAGGTAGATGGAAAGTACTGTATGTACTACAGTGAGAAGAAAAACATATCCTCATTTTTAAGCACTTATTCCAACTCAGCTAATATAATCCACTCAATCCTAGAGTAGGAAGTGTGCATCTGGGAATCCACTGCAGCATTAAGACCTTTTCCTTTTCCCTTTCTATCTTTTACAAACAAGTGATCTAAAGCATTAGTAGTATAGGACACAAAATTTTATGTGGCTGTTGGCAAAGACACTTAACTAATTTCTGGGGAAGAACAGGGAGGGACACATTTTATCTTCCAGTTAATGACCAATTTAAAAGAGAATGACAAAAAAACATGGTTTCAAATTAGCAAATCACTTACATATAGTGTTTTGAGCAAAAGGAATGACCAATAAAACACCGAGTTAGCATGAAAGAAGAACATGCTGCAGTGCTTACTTTCATTCTGTTTTCTTTAATCACCTTTCAGATCAGTGCAGGAGGAATGCCTTGCAGCTATCATCACTGCTACTGAATCAGAGCTAACCACCCTCTTCAATTACATCTGAGGAAAGGCAGCAAAATTCAAGTTCATAAACCCATTTGGAAAACGCTGTGATTTGCAAAGTCTCAAACACACAAATGTAAAAATAAGGAGCATGAATGACATTCCAAGTGGAATTTTTCCAGTATCTCTAGAAGCAGATGCTCTAAGAAATTCATTTGTGCTTGTGAAAATTTTATGCAAGAAGAAAACAGTCAATCAGTAACTCTAAAAATATAAAGTTCAATAACATAATTCATATGTCTGTTACAAATTCAAACTTAGGCAACTTTCCTTTCATTGAATGATCACCTGCAGGATGGTAAAAAGTATTAAACATATCAATTTTATGGATCTGTGAGCAAGGAAAAATGATGCTAGTGCAATTCCAGGATTATATGAATTTAATACATTTTTGAGGAATCAATGACATAGGAATACTACATAAACCAAAGCATAATTGTATAAAAATAACAAAACATTTACAGATGCGTCAAATTCAAGTTCTTAAAAAACTCCCCACTGTCACCCTGAACCCAAGTGAGGTTTCCAAGGAACGATTAGCATGAAATTTTTTCCTTAAAACAAATCATGACAAGAGTAGAATTAAGTGAGCTATTATCTAATTTTTTTTTAAAAAGTTCAGACTATTCGACTAGCAGGAAAATCTTGAAAGATACTTTTTGAGAGAGAGAGAAGTTCTTTGGAATCATAAACTTAATACTTTAATGGGATAACAAAACATAACACACACTAAATAAAACAAAAAACAAAACAAAAAAAAAACCAGCACCAGTCATGTTGGGGCTACACACAGTTATCTCTGTTTATCAGTGACTGATATCCGGACTGGGTGCTGTTCCCACAGTCTCCTATCAGCAGAAAGATTTAGAAATTAAACAAACCACAGGAAACAAGCAAAACAACTCTCCAGCTGTCTGGTATGCATCACCACTTCAAACAAAGAATTAAAAATTCTTTAACCAAGTTGCTAAGGATAAGCCCACTAAGTTGTTGTCTAGTGATTTAGAGAAGTCCTTATTAGAACTTGAACTTCTGTGATTTGTGACAGATAATTTTTAGCATCCTCAGCAAGACCACGTTCCAAAACATAAGAAATGTCACAGACAGTGGCACTGCCAAAAGGGACTCATGATGCTCTCTTCTTCCTCTTACTACATAATGCTCGCCCTGTGCTGCTTCTACGCTACGCAGTCACCATCCTCTGAGGTCAGGTGGAATGAGCTCTTCATCTTTAACGTGGCTGAAACAAGAGCAACATGGCACTGCTGTTCTCTTCTGGCTATGGCCGACTGCACTAGGGTGGTGTACCAGCCGGAGTGGAGCCAATTAGATCTGCTGCCCGGGGAACTGAGGACAACGTCAAGATTCTGCTCAGTTAAAGGCATTAAACTCATAAGGACAGGCTATGGGGGGAAGAGGAAGAGTTGGTGTTGCTATTTTAGGTCCAACTGAGCTGATGAGCAAAAAGAGAAACTTGGCATGCAGAAAGCAGTGTAAGAACATAGCTGAAGAAAAAGAAGCTGGGAAAAACAACAAAACAACAAAAAACTCAATGGTCCCAGAAAGGCAGAATAGTCTTGAACCCAAAGGCTTTTCAATTTTAGGTTCAATTTCTCTGTGATATCCAGGTACAGTTCCTACCTTGGAGTTCTGTGAGAAACCTTGGCATACTTCCTATAAAACCTCTTCTTTTGTTTTGTGTAATTAGCTTGAGTGGGTTTTCTTGCTACAAGAATAAGATTCCTACTTAACAATCATTGATTTAGGGTTGATATTTTTAACCACTTGTTAATAATCATTTGAAATTTTCCCCTCAATTTGAGATGTCACTCCTTTATTTGAGTATTACAAGGTTTCTCAGGCATCAAGATTAGAGTCATATTTTGAGAGAGAGGAATATTGTTATTTATAAAATTAACAATGAAAAGAAATCTTTTTATTGACAAAGTATGATAACTACTTACATAATCTGGTAGAGGAACATCACTGGAACTCAGTGAACCTCTCAAGGACTGTGTGGCTTGTTCCAGAACTTTGTTGTGTTTTTTCGACAGCAAAGAAAACAAACTGAAAAACAAATAAAAAACTCAATTATGCCAATAGAACTAAATGTCTTCTTTTCCATGTTTTAAATTGAATTAAAGAGTTCCACAGCCTGTCAATTATTCTAAAATATACCGCAAATGGCCATGATTCTTCTTTCACGCTTGTGTTAATAGCAGGATTAACGATACTATCTATGTATCAAAAAATTGAGTGAGGAGGATGTTTACATTATAAGTATTCTAATTTTGACAGTTTAAAATTATGTTTAAAACGTGGGAGGAATGTATAATGATTACTATAATGGAAAGAACTGTGGACAGATTTAGAAAATCTGGGATGTGGACTATGATTAACTCAGAATAATTTACTACAAGTCACTTGAGCTTATTGTATCACAATTTTCTCATCTTTTAAATAAGTGTGCTGCATTAGATTATTTTTCAAGTATAATATAGAGTCTATGATTCTAATCTTTTAGACATGTGCTTAGCACTTAATTCGTATCTTATGATTTCACACATATTCATTCAGTAATTACCTCAGTTATATTTTTCTTCCCAGCTTTTTTTGAACATATAGTTAGAGAATATGCATTGCCTCTATTATATTTGCTTTATATAGCATCTAGTAATACCTATCAATTTTAAGGAATTTTTTCCTTGATAATGTTAATTAAGACTCAATCTAGAAAGACTACTTAAATATATAATGGTCCTCCCTGTCTTCAGTGAATATCCTATTTAAGTCATTTGAAATAATTAGGAATATTTCCTACACTGATGTTCAAATCAATATTCTATTTAGAAGGACATCATTAAGAAATACTAGAGTAATGTTTGGGCTTAAAAAAATACTAAGTTGTACAGCCCTATGTTTTATCTTTTAATTTTTATTCTAGTAACATATATACAACAAAAAATTTCCTCTTTTAACCACATTCACATAAATAATTCTGTGCTGTTTAATTACACTTGCAATATTGTGCTACCATCACCACCATCCATTTCCAAAACTGTACAATCAACGCAAATAGAAATTCTCTACCAATTAAGCATTACTCCCCATTCCCCATTTCAGTGGTAGCAAAGTTAACACATGAATGCAAAATGTTAATAATTGAGGAGGGGGTTATATAGGAACGCTGTATTTTTCATCTGATTTTTCTGTCAACCTACAATATAATTAAAAATTAGAAAAAGTTACTAAGTATACTATAGGTCATTCCTCAGATTTTTGTGGAAAAGTACTTGAAATCAGAATCACTTTTATTTTCAAGCTTCCTTTTGTCCCAAAGGGGAATTCTTTATTCATCAGATTTATAGTAGGATTGTATAATTATGTATATTTGAAACTGTATTATTATGTGCATACACCTCCAGGAATGCTGTCTTCTTGGTTAATTGGTCCTTTCATTATCATGAAATCTCCCTCTTAATAATATCTTTTTTTTTTTTAAACATCCATTTACTTTTAATCTAGCTGTTAAAAAAAAAAAATCTAGCTGTGTCTTTAAATTTAAAGTGTGTCTCTTGTAAGCAGCACATGGTTGGATTTGCCTTTTTAATCCAGACACTCTTGGCCATTTAACTGGAGTGTTTGGTCCGTTTACATGTAATGCAATTGCTAAGGACTTTTTTTACATCTACCTTTTTTTTTTTTTTTTCCAGAGGGTACTGGGGATTGAACCCAGGACCTTGTACATGGGAAGCAGGCACTCAACCAGTGAGCTACATCTACTCCCCAATGAGAGTTGGATTTTTGTTTTGTTTTGTTTTTAGGAGGTACCTGGAACCTCATATATGGAAAGCAGGCGCTCAACCACTTGAGCTACATCTGCTCCCGACATCTACTATCTTGCTGTTTTGTTTTCTATGTCTCCCACATGTTTTCTGTTATTTTTCAATACTCTATTTTTTATTCTTCTATTGGCATTTAAGTTATGCCCTTTTGTTTTATTTTTAGTGCTTGCTCTGTGTTTACAATGAATATCTGACTTATTGCAATATTAAATTAATTCACGTATAACGTAAGAATCTTACAACAGTATACTTCCATTTACCCTTCCCCATCCTGTGTTGTACAATCAGTAACTCTAAAAATATAACACTCAATAACATAATTCACATGTCAGTTACAAATTCAAACTTTGGCACTGCCCTTTTATTGAATGATCACCTCCAATACTCAGCTGGCACTTAAATACAGTTTTAAACTGCTGGATACCTTAATTATAATCAGCTTTATTGAGGTACAATTTATATACAATAAAACTGACCATTTTCAAGTATACAATTTGATGAGTTTTGAAAAAGTAAACAGTCATGTAACTCACAACATATTTAAGATATAGAACATTTCCATCCCAAAAAGTTCCCTTGTGCCCTTCTGCAGTCAATCCCCTTCTCAAGTACCCCACCCCCACCCCAACCACAGATCTAGGCAACCACTGATCTGTTTTCTGTCACTATAGTTTTGCCTTTTCTACGATTTCATGTAAATGGAATCATATCACATGTACTCTTTGTGTCTGGCTATTTTCACTCAGCATAATGCTTTCCAAATCCACCCACATTGTTTGGTGTATCAGCAATTAATTCCTTTTTCTTGCTGAGTAGTTTTCCATTGTATGGATGACCTCAAATTCATTTATCTACTAGTTCATGAACACTTGGGTTGTTTCTAGCTTGGGGCTATTCTGAATAAAGCTGCTATAAACATTCTTGCCAGGATTTTGTGTGAACATATGTATTCATTTCTCTTGAGTGGGACTGTTGGGCTGTATGCTATTTGTTTAGAACTTCATAAGAAACTGCTCAACTGTTTGCTCCACATTTTTGCCAGCACTTGGTATTTCAGTCTTTTTAACTTTAGCCATTACCTAGTGGGTGTGAAGTGGATTTTCACTGTGGTTTTAATTTGAATTTTCCTAATGAATTTTCCTGTGTGCATATATGTCTTTTTTGGTGAAGTGTCTTTCAAATCTTTTGCCCATGGGGGAAAAAAAGTGTTGTTTTTCCTTCTTCTCAAGTTGCAAGAATTCTTTATATATTCAGGATACAAGTCCTTTATCAAATGTTTTCTCCCAGACTGAAAGGATGAAAGGGAGAAAATTTTCTTAACAGTGTCTTTTAAAGAATAAAATTTAAAAATTTCGTAAGTCCACTGTTTGTGTTTTTGTGTCTTAAGAAATCTTTGCTTAACCCAAGATACCAAAGACTTTGTCCTATGATTTCTTGTAGCAGTTGTATAGTTTTAAAACATTTAGGCCTATGATCTATTTTGAATTAACATGTGTAATTAATATGTGTTTATGGCATGAAATAAGGGCCAGGTTCATTTTTGTTTGTTTTTGCATATGAATACTTAATTGTTCTAGTACCATTTGTTGAAGACTATCCTTTCCTCTTTGTATTATCTTGGAGCCTAGCAGAAATTTCATTAAGCATATATGCAGGTGTCTATTTCTGGGCTCTATTCCATTCCATTGGTTATTGGACTATCTTCACCAATACCACACTGTCTTGATTACATTAGAGTTATAGTAAATCTTGAAATCAGGTAGTATGAGTATGCAATGTAATTTTTCTTTGTTAAAATTGCTTTTGACTATTCTAGGTCCTTTTTGTTTCCTTTTAAATTTTAGAAGCAACTTTTCAATTTCTACTAAAACGCCTGCTGGGATTCTGGTAATGATTGTGATGAACCCATAGATCAGTTTCAGGATTTTAACACACTGAGTCTCTGACGCATGAATTTGGCATCACTCTGTTTATGTTGTCTCTAAGTTCTTCCAACTATGTTTTACAGTTTTCAGTGTAAGTGTTGCATTGTTGCATGTATTTTGTTAAAGTTATCCCTAAGTATTTAATTTTTTTGTTAGTGCAAATAGTTTTGTTTTTTAATTAAATTTATGATTACCAGTAGAATATAAAAATACAATTGACTTTTATATACTTACCTTATATTGTATGACCTTGCTAAACCCATTTATTAATTCTAGTAGCTTTTTGTAGATTAGGATATTTTAAAGATATGATCATGTTGTATGCAAACATAGACAGTTTTAAATCTTCCTTTTCAACCTGGATTTTTTTTTTTTCCTTTTTCTTGACTTACTAGGACCCCCAGAACAATGTTGAACAAATGTGAAGCTGGACATCCTTGCCATGTTTCTGATCTTAGGGAGAAAGTATTCAGTCCTTTACCACTAGGTATGATT
Source organism: Cabassous unicinctus (assembly GCA_029593785.1). Classification (NCBI taxonomy): domain Eukaryota; kingdom Metazoa; phylum Chordata; class Mammalia; order Cingulata; family Chlamyphoridae; genus Cabassous; species Cabassous unicinctus. Next base: position 13,918 of record JAQZBX010039190.1, read on the forward strand.
TTTTTCATAGACGCTTTCATCAGGTTGAGTAAGATCCCCTCTATTCCTAGCTAACAAAGTTTATAATCATGAATACATGTTGAAATATGACATGCTTTTTCTGCACCTACTAAGATGATCATATGCTTTTCTTTTTAATCTTGTGAATTGTACTGATTAACTATGGAATGGTAAACCAAGTCTCCATTCTTAGGATAGATCTGCTAATTATCTTTTATATGCTATAAAAAGGGTAAATAAGAATGGTGGTGATTATCACTTGAGAATGTACTCTGAGTCACACCCATATGTAACCTTTTGTATTTAGTAACTAATTTAATAAACAACCTGCTTAATGAAGACAGTATTACTATCATTGTCACATTATACATGAAGAGACTAAGGCATAGGGAGGTAAATTAACTTGCAAGGATTAAACTGAGTGGAAGAGCTAGAATTTGTACTGTGAAAATCTGACTCCAGACCTGTATTCATAACAACTTTATTATCTCCTACCTGAGGATTTATTTTATTAATTATAGCGGCTATTGTTTATTTCTGCCCAGCAAGCTTCACTCCTATCCCCTTCTTTTAGGTCTAGAACTTCTCTACCAAAGAAAAGTGAGTTCACGACAGACTTTGTCAATATAGTATGCCATTCCACAGGTCACATGGATTGGTCTGTGGAAATATGCTCTAAGTTGAGCCAGTTGGAAACCTTCCCTGGGATTTTTCTTACTAGGAACAGTGGGAAAGACTGCTTTCATCTCTGGTCAGAATATTGTAAAGATGTAATTCTGGAGGTACCTACGATCACAGTTCAGCTTCATGGAGAAAACACACATGCAATAGGAGAGAATGAACCCAAGCTTAGACAATGGCAGAGAAGGATGGGGGGTGGGGAGTGGAGGGATGAGGGATGAGGGAAAAGGGAGGAAGGCAAGGGAGAGGAAGATGGAAAGGGAGTGTGTGTGTGTGTTTGTGTCCTGGAAGGTTCCGACTCCCCAATTCAAGTCCTTGAGTAAGGCTCCCAATACTTCCTGTGCTTTTTCTGCGAGCTATTCTCTACTTAGCATCCTTAAGACAGATCTTTCCTTTTTTACATGTTAGATTCAGCCATGGCTTACTCCTCCCTCACCTTGAAGTCTTGGCTCAAATGTGACTACTTCTTTGAGGCTTACCATAATCACCCTAGTTAAAATCACAACCCAACCCTGCCTGCCCCTTTTCCCTTCCTCTGCTTTATTTTCTCCCATAATATTTATCACTTTCTAAAATATTGCAGTTTTCTTATATATTTTTATGGTCTGTTTCCACCCACTAGAACAGAAGTTGGCAAACTACAGCCCGTAGACCAAATCCAGCTCACCACCTGTTTGTATAAATAAAAGTTTTGTTGGAACATAGGCATGCCCTTCCATTCAGGTATTGTCTATAGCTGCTTTTATGCCAGAATGTCAGCCATGAGTGGTTGTGACAGAGATCATCTGACACGCAGTGCCTAAAATAACTACTATCTAGTCCTTTACAGAAGACGTTTGCTGACCTCCGAACCAGCATGAAAGCTCCATGATGGCAGGGAGTTTCACCTGTTTGTTTCATTACTCTATTCTCAAGGCCTAGAACAATGCCTGGTGCATAATACATACTCAATAGTATTCACTGAATAAAATGCAAAAGAGAAACTCCCTGGTTTTTAAAAAAAGTAAATTTAAAATTTCAAAGTTTATCTGGTTTTAGATATTTTGCATAATGTGTTACACGCTGCTTACAACTGATAAAACAATATTATTAGATTATACTATTAACTATGGTATAATTATATTATTTAATTAACCATAGTCCATAGGGTTCACTCTTTGTGTTGTACAGTTCTATGGGTTAAAAACGTTTCAATTTTCAATTAAGTATGAATGAATGGAATCTAGCTCAAAAAGCTTCTATCTGGTAGTGGTATCGTTCTCTCTACTCCAATGTGGAAATATACACTTCTCAGATTATTAGTGTCCTTGGAAAAAACATTGAACTAACAATTGGTAGACCTGAGTTGGACAGCTGTAAGTAACACCAACTTAAAATATAGCCAAGGGCAAGCAACTTTATCTCTATAAGGTCTGTGGTTCCCTAGGTAAAAGATGAGGACATGTATGGGATAACTGCTCTAAAGTCTCTTTATGTTCTCAAATAGTATGATTCTAAGGAAAAGAAGGGGAAAGATAAGAAATTAATGTTTACTCATATTGCTTGCTCTTCCTAGGCTCATGGTACCACCCCTACTGTAGATAGTTTTAACACAATGTACAATTATTGCCTACTTAGTGGTCTATATTTCCAGATTAGGCTACAGAACTCTGTGAAGGTGGGGCTATGTCTACCTATTTACTCATGTATCCCTTTGATTAAGTAAAGAAAACATGTCATATTTAAGATAAGGTTAAATCCTACAATAAATTTTCTATCATACATGCACACACTTTTTTCTTATTTGTGTTTTTCCTCTCTACACTCACATACATACCCTCATATACAGATTCAGAAACAAAGGAGATTTCAGAAGCTACATAAATGATAACTTGTACATATTAAGCATAGTGTAGTAACATACGAAAATGGACTCTGTGTCCCAGTTTTGACAAAGTCCCCAAAGGCCAAGAACAATACAACAGGGAGTCAGATTCTTCCATATCCTAAAGGGCACTACTAGACCACACACACACCAAAGACTGAAGATTGTAAAAACTAAGTTTAGCCACATTTGCCCACTACCTGACTCATGTGTCTAAAGAAGTTAAGGTGAAAGCACTGAGCCAAGTGAGAAGTTATTTTTAGAGAGATTATGGGGGGCTATGGTATTTCCTTTCCCTTCACTCCTGGGTGGAAGGAGGATATTCTCCTTTACCTTAAACTAAGACAGGGGCTTCAAAAGAACCATTAGGATTACTGGACGTATAGCCCCTAAAGTCAAGAACACAGAGCAGCTAGTGCCTAATGCTTATCATCTGAAATGTGAAGGTGAGAAAACGTCTAGAGATGCACCTGTCCAGAGTCAGCATGAAGTAAAGGCAACTTTGAGAGCCATCTGTCTTTCCACTGTTGGTGGGGTGAAATGATTGTCTCATGGACCAGATGTGGATCATGTTTTAGGGATCTGGAGTCCCAAGAGGACTATCTGCAGGGTTTTTTTGTTTTTGTTTTTAAATTATTATAAAAGTTACATTTATTCACTGTGCTACATTTATTGCATTCCCTTAAAAAAACAGAACTGTTTTATGTACCCAATTTGCACATACACAAAGGCCTCTGGTACAGCTAAAATCCTGACACTATAATTTGGGTATTCCTGCTTCAGGGTCTCCAGACAATCAGGTCTATTCATAGAAAACAAATGCTAATAGAGGGGATAGACTGTTGGAAGTCCAGCCCAGCCAGAAAAGAGATACTATATCTGTCAAAATGTCCACTGGAGGATCTCCTAGACATCTACAAATGTGCTGACAAAAAGTCAGCTTTGGACAGCTACTACAACTAGCTACTACATCTAACCAATGCTAGATGCCAAGTGCACTCATCCTATAAGATTGTGCCCTTTCTCAAAATCGAATCCCTTTTCTCCATGAGCCTACTGCTAGAGAGATCAGAGACAGAAGACGTGGAAGTGGGAGGAAGGGACAGGGAAGGGAGAAGAAGCTGAACAGATTCTATTCCTCTACCGTAGGCTTCCAAGCCTGAAGCAGCCTGAGCTGGGAGAGGAGAGCAGACAAGTGTTTAAAATTTTGATTGATTATTACTTTGAACCGGAGAAATGTAACCATTATTCTGGATGGAAATTTTAATGGCTGATATGAGACTTCTCCTTTGATTGAAAGGGACTAAAAAGGCTATGGACCCTCCCAAGATTTTATCCAGGGGCAAGAGCAGTGAATCCATTGAGTGACTTCAGTGGGGAACTGGCAAAAGTTACTTCCTGGTTTTATGTAATGGGTCCAGCTCATTCAAAATAGAGTTACAATATTTCATAAAGGCAAAATATTCTGAGGGACAGAAAAAAAATGATGAAAAGGGAAGAATCACTAATAATGCCAATGAGATAAAAGATTTTGTGGTATTTTACTTTCATTCCTTTTCCCATTACTTCAAAATAGACCTAGCCAGAATAAATGATCAACTTTAATACTTTCTATTCAGAAAAGTGGGTATGCACAAAAATAATTAAGACATATTTCTGATCCTCATTGTTAATAGGGCTTAATGAAAATTAGCTCTGTTCTCAACTAATTTCAATTTATTACTAATGGTTGGAATCATCACAACCAGTCTCTAATTACTAATAGGTATGTTCCAAAGGTTCATAAATAAATTGGGTGTTTCAAAACTGGGAAGTTGTTTCATTTTCAGAAACAATGATTTAGTCTTTTTTTTTAGTAAAAATTGTGAAGTACCTGAAAAATAAGACTGATTATGGCATTTCAAGGATAACTACAAGGGTTTGTATAGGACAAATGGAATTCAAAATTTAATTTATCTTATTAGAATATATATTCTCAAGGTAAAGAGGCACTAGTACGTACATAAAGTTTCTGAGTGTGAGGTAAGTTGTTAACGAACAGCGCCACAGAGCGCCTGCATTTGCCTAACACACTAAATTCTCTAGGTCACTTACTCCCCAGGTACTTTTTGGTATGGGAGAAAAGGGCAAAAGAACTCAAATTTAGAGTTCCCTCTTCCCTTAATTTATATGCGTTATTCATAAGACTGTCTATAGATCAAGAATTGCACGTGTATTCTTTTTTTTTGGTTAGCTTCAAAAAGGTTAACTAAAGAAAAGTTTTATAAATAATATGCTTAACACACACCCAAAACAAGACTCAAACAAGAGGGGAAAAAAAAAAAAAAGTAGTACTAAAAGTAATGTGCCCTGTGATTTTGGGGCCAAGAAACAGAATGGTACATAATCACAGGAAACATGGGCAAAATAAACAGATTTTTTTCCCACTTGAGAGTGCAATACATAATGTTCATGGGTTGTATGTCAGCAAGGATATCATCTATGAATTGTAAATGCTTCTTTTTTTTTTTTTATTTTTTAATATATATATATTTTTAAAGATTTATTTATTTTTTATTTATTTATCCCCCCCTTGCTGCTTGTGCTGCTGTGTCCATTCACTGCGTGTCTTCTCTGTGTCTGCTTATCTCCCCTTTGCTGTGAGGTCTTGCCGCATCAGCCCACGGTGCCGCGCGAGACGGCCTGCCCTCACAAGGAGGCGCCGGGAAGCGAACCCGGGCCTCCCATATGGTAAACGGGTGCTCTATCCACTGAGCCACACCCGCTTCCCTGTAAATGCTTCTTAAATTTAAACTCTTTCAGTAAATAGTCCATCTTTGTTATTCAAAGAACTTAAAAGGTTTAAAACAAAGAAGAACTGATCAAACTGATAAAATTAGTAATAACATTTCCAACACTTTCAGGGCAATTCAATAATTGCTGGTAAGGCTGAAGATACGTTTACATGTACAATTTAAAGAACAACAGTATGAAATGGGAAAGTGGGGTTTGGGTTTATCAGATAATAAAACATACTAAAATAAATTAAACGTGTTAATGGCACAAGAACAGATGAATAAGTCAATAGAAAAGATTATAATTTAGAAATATACTTTTTAAAAGATGTATTTATCCCCCTCCCCCCCTGCCATTGTTTTGCACTCGCTGTCTGCTCTCTGTGTGTTCTGTGTCTGCTTGTCTTCTCTTTAGGCAGCACCAGGAACCACTCCTGGGACGTTCCGGAGTGGGAGAGAGGAGTTCAATCTCTTGCACCACCTCAGCTCCCTGGTCTGCTGCATCTCTTACTGTCTCTCCTCTGTGTTTCTCTCTCTTTTTTTAAGATTTATTTATTTCTCCCCCTCCCCCCTTGTTTTGAGCTCGCTGTCTGCTCTCTGTGTGTTCTTCTGTGTCTGCCTGTCTTCTCTTTAGGAGGCTCAGGGAACCGATCCCGGGACCATCTGGAGTGGAGAGAGGCATTGAATCTCTTGTGCCTCCTTAGCTCCCTGGTCTGCCGCATCTCCTATTGTCTCTCTTCTGTGTCTCTTTTTGTTGCGTCATCTTGCTGCGCCAGCTCTCCGCATGGGCTAGCACTCCTACACAGGCAAGCAACTCCTGTGTGGACCAGCTCACCGTGCGGGCCAGCTCTCCACACGGGCCAGCTCGCTTTTCACCAGGAGGCCCCGGGAATCGAACCCTGGACCTCCCATATGGTAGATGGGAGCCCAATCACTTGAGCCACATCCGCTTCCCTGTGTCTCTTTTTGTTGTGTCATCTTGCTGCGTCAGCTCTCTGCACAGGCCAGCACTCTGCGCGGGCCAGTACTCCATGTGCGCCGGCTCTCTGCACAGGCCAGCTTGCCTTTCACCAGGAAGCCCTGGGAATCGAACCCTGGACTTCCTATATGATAGACGGGAGTCCAATTGCTTGAGCCACATCTGTTTCCCTAGAAATATACTCTTATCAATGGTGAAAGCTTGAACAATTTAATAAGTGGTTTTGGATGATAATTGGAGAACTTGTCCAGGAGTTTAAATATCTAACTAAAGGATTTCTACTTGGGAAAAAATGAGGTAGACTCCTACCTTATTTCAAATATAAAGTCAAACCCGCATACGCACACACAACGAAAAGACAGGATAATTTTTAAAATAATTTGCAGGGTGGGAGAGACCTTCCTAAATATGATTCAAAACCCAGATTTACAGACCATTAAAAGGACTTTGGCTTTTCCATTGTGTGAGATGCAGAGCTACAAGAGGTTTTTGAACAGAGAAGTAACCCATTCTGACTTACACTTTTAAAAGGTGATTCTGTTGTGTTGAGACTATAAGAGGGGTAAAGTTGAGAGCTGGGAATCCAGTTAAATACTAGATAGGTGGTAACAGGGAAGGCAGTGAGGACTGGCATATTCTAGATACAATCTGAAGGTAAAGCCAACAGGAGTTGCTGTCAATTTGGATTTGGGGTATATGAGAAAAAGAAGAGTCAAGGATATTATCAAAGTTTTTAGCCTAAGCAAATGGAAGGATGGGTATACCACTTAATGTAATGAGAAAGACTGTGGGGGCAACAGTTCCAGGGAGAATATGGGGAGTTCTTTTTTGGATATAAGTTTGAGATGGCTATTAGTTATCTAAGTGCTGGTTTCAAGTAAAGAGTTGGATGTTTGAATCTGGCTTCAAGAAAAGATATAGATTCAGGTTAAAGATAAAACATTTGAGAACTGTAAACATATCACTAAAATTTAAAGTCATGGAAATGGATGAGAAAACTCAACGATTAGAGAGAAAATGAGAGACCAGAGAAAGCTGAAACCTAAGTTAGAAGAGAGAAAAGATAGAAGCAAACCAGTTTGTATCCTAGAATTCCAGAAAGGCGTGTGTATTAGAAGTACCAGGTATTAGAAAGTGGGGTGCAGATAAGCTGAAAACAGGAAAAATGATTGAAAATATATAAAAAATCAGAGCTTCAGTTTCCCTCCCCTCCCCAACTTAGCCGAGTACATACCTTCTACCACCCTGGTAGGATAATAGAGGTGTTCTCTTTTAAAATATGTACCCAAAAATTCTGGACTTAGGGACATAAGACACAACTGAGGACGAGAATACTATGCAGAAACAGAGTGGTTAATAAAACTCTAGATACTGAACACTGAAATCTCTGGCTTCATTTCTGCAATCAGCTCAGAAAATCAGCCAGGTTTGTATACTCAGGGAAATTACTGGAAGATTACTCTTAGGAGAAACTGAAAAGTATAAGATAAAAGGATCTATAAATACTGCTACTTTGGGGTCCCCCAAAGAAACAGCCTAGTTGGAGCTCCCTAAAATACATCTACCAGTCAACAAAGCCCAACCCAAGTACACACAACTTCCAATCAGTTTCTTAGTGCCTCACTTTTAAATAAGAACCCTTTGCCAAGGATTCCAATGACAAACTGAACAAGAAGATGAAGATGAAGATGGAGATGGAGATGGAGATGGAGACGGAGATAGAGACGGAGACGAAGGCGAAGAAGAAGAAAACAACAACTTGGATAAATAAGAGAAAAAGCAGGGAGCAGAAGAAAACTTCCAAAATGTTACAATTAATAAGCTCAGGGGAAAAAGTATGTATATTGCAGCTATGAAACAAGGAGTAGCCCATATAAAAAGGAATATCATTAGAGAACAAAAAAGAACTCTTGGAAAATGAATATATGATAGCAGAGATGACAAATTCAACAGAAGGGCTAGAAAACATATTTGGAGAACTCTCTCAAAACGTGGAACAAAAAAGATGAACAGATGGAAAATAGTAGATAAATGACAATTAGAGAACTGGTCTAGGAGGTCTAACCAACCAATAGGATTTTTATAAAAGAACAGAGGAAACAGAAGGGTAGAAGGAGGACAATATTAAAGAATTATTTCGAGAAAAGTTTTCAAAACTGAAAAACATGACTTTCCAGAATGAAAAAGCACACAAAGAATTCAGAAAATAGTAAAAAACAAACAAAAAAATCCCAAATCATAGTACATGACTGGAGTTTCAAAACATTGGAGACAAAAGAAGGTCCTAAAAACCATGAGAGAAAAACAAGAGGGAAGCAGAGAGGCAAGGTCATAAACAAACTGTCAAGGATTAGTATGGCATTAGACACCTTAACAGCTAAAAATCAGTAAGCAATGTCTTCCAAATGGAGAGTGAAAATAACTTTCAATCTAGAATTCTACACCCTGCTAAACTTTTATTCTAGAGTGAGGGTTAAAATAAAGACATTTTAGACAAATTGTTCAAGAAAGTAAATACAATTATACTGCACGATATTGTTCATCTTGAATAACATCTGGTCATAACAATGTAAACACTGACTATTAGTCTAACCAATAATTCCTATATAATTCTATTGGGAGAATGGGGGAAGGGACACCATTTGAGTGTGAGCATGTGGATGTATGCACCTGCAGGGGAGTTTAAGATGACGACTGTAACTTCTGAAATACTGGTTTTTGAAATATTGGTCTGTTCACATAGAATGTGTTTCTCTTTCTCATCTGACTTCTCTGCTTCTAGTGAGAAATCTTTCTACTAGCCATAGAAAATCAAGAAGACCAATGACTGGTAAGGACAAGATTCAAGTAGCCTTTGTGAAGATCAAATCAGAGGTATAGGAAAAGGCTTAGGGAATTTTAGGAACAACA
>JAQZBX010039191.1:0-23196 GCA_029593785.1 Cabassous unicinctus
TATATATATATATATATATATATATATATATATGTATATATCTCCCCCAAACCTCTCTCATGTATCCCTTTTGTAGTCAACTACTCTCTGCTCTCCAGACTCCTAACAACCACCAATGCGTTTTACATCCACATAGTTTTGCTTTTCAAGAAATCACATACAAATTGAATCATACAATATATAGTTTTTTGGAGCTTGTTTCTTTCATTGAGCAAAATGCTTTTAAGTGTCATCCTTATTTGTTGTGTAAATCAATAGTTTATACCTTTAATTATGATAACTGGATGCGGTACATCCATTTTATAGATGTACTACAGTCTGTTTACCCATTCATTTGTTGACAGACATCTTGGTTTTTTTCAGTTTTGACAATTATGAATAATGCTTCTATAAACATTTAGATACAGGTCTTTGAATAAAAACTTGGGAATGAGAGTTTTTAAAGCACTATGATGTTGAGATAAATGACAATAAGCACATTTTCATAGTCTAATCAAAGAGGATATATTGATGGCAAATAAGCATGGAAACAGATGTTCAACATCATTATCCACAAAGGAAATGTAATTTAACACCACAATCAGATACTACAACAAACCGATTAGAATGGATAAAATACAAGATGCTGACTACAATATAACAAAAACTGGGTTGATCTTTGTCCTCTTTCCTGGGGAAGCAACCTCTGAATCTTGGAACTTCCTGTGATAGGAATGTGCTCTGTTCTTCATGGTGGGTCCAGGACCAAACCTGATAGTACATTGACTATTGAAGTGACAGGAAGGGGCCAACCACAGTTGCAGTTTTAAGGTGGGGTCTGGCCCCAATAGAGAGGTCAGCCAAATAATTCGGAGGTTGGTGCTTTAAGCCAGATCATATCAGCTCCACCTCCTCAACCTCTGGAAGGTTGAGCAGATTAAGTTCAACCATGTGGGTACTGATTCCATCAATCATTCCTACTTAATGAGACCCCATATAAATTTGGGATACTTGAAGCTCCAGTGAGCCTCTGTGATTGAGAAAACACATTGCTTTTCTGTCAGGAGGGTGACATATTCTGATTCCACATGGAAAGGACATGGAAGCTCTCATTTGAGACGCTCCCAGCCTTACCCTATGCATCTCTTCTTTTGGATTTTTCTTATTTGTATCATTTTACTATAATAAAACTATAATTGTAAGTCTAGCACTTTCTGTAGTAAATCCATAAAAGGAACATCAGTGCCACAAAGTAACAAACTCTTGATATCCATAAAAAATTGAATGAATCTTAGTTATGTATGCATGTAAAAGAAGACAGTCTCAAAAGTATGTATGATTCCATCAATATGACATATTTGTAAAGACAAAGCTAGAGTGGCAGAAAACAGATTAGTGGTTACCAGTGGTTATGCATGGAAGAGGGTGTGACAGCAAAAGTGTGGTAGAGGGAGATTTTGAGTGATGAGAGTCTTCCATATCCTGAGTTTGGTTGTGGTTATATGATTCTAAACAAGTGTTAAAATTCACAGGTCCATAAAGTAAAGAAAAATTCAATTTGACTGTATATTATTTGAAAAAAATATTTTTAAAGTGAAGGGAAATATGAACATAAATTATTCTGAATGGAGGAGCATAGAAGTGATATATATCAAACACAGGAATCCCATACTCTTCCTGAAGTTTTCAAAGAATGAACACCATGTCATAGGACCATCCTAGGCAAAATGCCCTATACCTTTTTTAAAATAGCATTCCCTATTGCTTTAGTTTTCCAGGGCTGCTATCACAAATACTACAAATTGTTTTTGGCTTAACAACAGGAATTTATTGGGCTCACAGTTTGGAATGTTAGCAGTCCACAATCAAAGTATCTTGAAAAGAAAATTGCTTTTTCCCCCAAATCTGTAATATTTTGGCACTGGCTTGTCACAAACCTTGAGGTTCCTTGGCTTGCATCTCTGTCTCCCATCACATAGTGATCTCACTCTCCTTGTGTCAGCTCTTCTGGTTTCTACTGAGTTCTGGCTTTCTCCTGCTTGGCCTTCTCCAACTCCTGGCTTCAGGTTTCTTCTCTTTATAGTAATATGGATTATGACCTACACTCATTCAATTGGGCCTAAAAATAACATCTGCAAGTGGTCCTATTTACAATGGATTCACATCCACAGAAATGCAGATTAGGATTAAAAGCAAGTCTATGTTGGGGTACAAAATTTCGTGTGCCATACCTGTTTTGTTAATAATTTTCACTTTTATTGAGATAGCATGGAACAAGATTTATATCCTCCATTTGTTGGTTACACAAAGACTGTATCAGGTGACCAATCACTTGATTTATTTTTTGGAAAACATCTTTGTGGATGAGCAAGCTTGCTTTTTTACATCTACATACACACACACATTATGTGTGTGTGTGTGTGTGTATGTGTATACATATATATCCTAAAATTCTTTTCCTTTTGTGCCTTGCATTAGTTCCACTAACACAGATAAATAATCTGTTTTGTGGACATGATGTCTTAAAATTTCATTGATAAATATTGGAAATAAACCAAAAAAATTTGCTAAGAATTTCGTTGTTTGAGTAGTGGGACGAGAACACTTATTCTGAAATCTTTTTGCTATTGTACAGAGGCAAGCTTTTAGACTTTAAAAGTTCAGTGTTAAATTCAGTCATTCTAAGCACATTTTTAGTTATCAGGCCACAAGTGCAACAACGGAGCTGAACATTAATAGACAAAATTTAAAATATTCATTGCCAGGATACAAAATTAAAATTTTTACAAACAATAGAAAAAATGGTTTGATATTTGACAATCATTTTAATTCTAAAAAGAAAAATAAAGCTGTGGTTAGAAGATCCTTGTTCTCATAACCATAGCACAAAGTCCCTTAGAGATCATATAAACCTAAATAGTGTCTGCTCTATAATATCCCAGAAATTCTGTAATTGCAATCCTTAGCAAAAATAGTTTATAAAAGGGGCTGGTTAATTTTTATGTAGGTTAATTTTATCGAGTTGTCATATCCATCTCCTGACATTTTGTAACATTTAAATTCTGTATCTTGTATACTCAGAATCTGGCCTTCTCTGGTGTTCAAAGTAATACTTAATATAGTAGGAACAATGTTGAATCATAAATTAAGGAAAAGATTTGGCTTTAACCTTGTCTCTAATATTTAAAGACTGAATGGAATTCTAAAACTGATTTGATCTCTCTGAGCTCAGATTTTATTATCTGTAAAATTAGGGTATTAACACCTTCCTCATCTAACTTCATTAGATGAGTTTCAAGTAAGATAAGTGAATCAATTTATAAAACCAAAGAGAGAGAATGATTTGTTCTCTTCTGGGCATGTGTAGAATATTTATAAAAATTGATCATTACTTAGACCCCACAAAAAGACTCAATAAACTTCTAAGTTCAATACATATAGAATGTACAATGCAATCTCATACGATAAGAAATAACATTCAAATAGTTAAAACAAGCCCCATTATCCTTCAGGTAAAAAAAAAATACAAGTCATATAAGGTTAAGCAAGTTATATAAGGTAAAAATTAAAAGAAATTCATATGGATATATAAAAATATTTAGACCTGAACCTGAAAATAGTGAAAACACTGCATGTCAAAATTTGTGTTAAGCAACTGAAGTAGTACACAGCAAGAACTTTACTAGAATACATTTATTAGAGAATAATAGGGAGGTACTAGCAATCAAGTAAATATAAATAAAAGTAAAAAAAGGAATAATACAGATGAGGGCAGAAATCAACTAAAAAGGTAAAGCACAATAAAAGTAATAAAATCAACAAAACCAAAAGTTCTTACCTTGAAAATATAAATAATTTAGATATCTGGAAAAACAAATCATGCATGAGAGAAAAATGAATCAATAAACAATATACAAAGTGAAAGGAATATAGCTACAGAAAACCTGAAGACTGAAAAATAATAAAAGGGAGTTTGTTTCTATTTAGGATGAATAAATCCACAACAGAACATTATTCCTACCTAACAATGAGAAAAAGGTTAATAATATATAAAACATTTTTTGAGGCTAAAATATACCTACGGTTGCAAGGTAACTGAATTTCCAAAAGTAACAAGTACCTCTATGGAAAGATGAGACAAATGACCAATTTCACATTTGGAAGAGCATTGGAGAAAGAAGTGGCAGATAAATAAGTAGTAAGAAGAAAACAACATTTTAACAAGTTCTTACATGCCAGGTATGCACTATCATATCATTTTAGGTTATCTAATAGCCTCAGAGTCAAGGTAAGTCTGTATTCACTCTTTGGCTCCTTTCACCTTCCTTCCCTAGATATTCATGAGAAAGATTGGGGAAGTCTAGGTGACAAAGAGAGCCTTATTTGGTGGTACAGGCTTTCAGGAAGAGATCAGTGGCTGCTGATGGAAAGGCATAAACCCTGCATGCTTCACTGGATCCTTTCTTCCTCCAAGGCATAAAACTTTAGCATCGGAAAGAAATTTCTCTTTCCTGTGTGTGTCTTATAAGGATACTTACCATTAGATTAGGGCCCACCCAGATAATCCAGGATGATCTTGTAAGAAATGTGGATAAGTTTAGTTTTCATATAAAGGTAATAAAGGGCAAGGGGAATAAGACTAACATCATTTGGTGAGTAATTGTATCAGTCACCTACGCCCGAGTTAAGCAGGGATAAAGGAAAACAGCTCAAACCGGTTCTACAGCCAGTAAAAGGGGAGCACAAGAAAGAATTAGGACAATTCAAAGATCAGTATTAAATTCCATTCCTTATTTGGTGAGAGGGCGAGTAGCTGGCCAAAACTGCTGGAATATGATAAAGCAAACAGTTAATCAAAGACTGGGGGACTTGCATGGGAAAGTTAGACATTTTCGGATAGGCTGTATCCCCTGGAGTACCCAATCAATGGAGAAACAGGGGAGGGCTTGCATGTTAGGCTTAGGGGGTTATAAAATAGGTCACCTTCTTTTGTTCGGTGTGCCAGCCACAGGTGCACACCTCTTCTTGCAAGATTGAGAATAAAATCTTTTCTTCTCCACAATTGGGTGAGCTTTATTTCTTCCAGGACCAGATTTCTTTTTAACAATCTCATCTCAAGGTCCTTAGCTTAATTACATCTGCAAACATCCCTTTCCCAAATAAGATCACATTCATGGGGCTCCAAAGATTAGGATGTGGACATATCTTTTGGTGGGGTACCATGCAACCCATTCCAACAACTAATCAGAGATCAAGAAGTGCAGAAGGATAATAATCAAGGGAAAATGCACCTATGTATATCATAGCCAAATTGCTAAAAGCCATAGATAAACTTTTAAAGGCAGCCAGTCAGGGGATGGGGTGCAAGCATTACATATAGCAGAACAAATGAAAGAATGAGAGCAGACTTCTTATCAGAAATTAAACAAGTCAGAAGATAGTATAGTGACTTATTTAGAGTCCCAAAAGAAAAAAAAAAGCTTCAAAATTAAGGGAAAATGAAGATATTTTCAGAGCAAAATTGGCATAACTCACCTCTTGAAAATGAAAAGTACTTAAAGAAGTCCTTCAAGCAGAAGAAATATAATACCAAAGAGAAACATACCCACATGCATACATACATACACATACACATACACATACACACTCAAACATACAAACAATGAAGCTCACTGGAAATGATAGAATTTTAGGCAAATGTAAAATCTAAAAGACTTTTTATTTCAATCTTTTTTATAAGATAATTGTCTAAAGTACATACAGTAGCATTGCAATGTGTGGCTCATAACATATGTAGAAGTAAATTATATAACAATAACAATTTGAAATATAATGTAAGGTTCAAAACCTTCATAATATATGTAAACTGGCACTATATGCTTGGAAAGTAGACTGTGACATGTTTAAGATATGTATTATTAACTCTAGCAACCAATAAAAATAAAAGAAGTGTTACTAATAAGACAATAGTGGATATAAATTGGATTCATAAAAAAATACTCAAGTAATTTAAAAGAAGTCAGAAAAAGAAGCAAAGAAATGAAGAGCAGATGGTCCAATTAGAAAGCATAAACTAAGATGGTAACTTTAAACCCAACCATATGAATAATTGCATTAAACGTAAATGTTCTCAAGACCCAGTTAAATGGCAGATTGTCAGAATGCATAAAAAACAAAGACCCATCCTATGCTATGTACAAGAAACCAACTTTAAAGATAAAGACATAAATAAGTTAAAGGTGGGGGTCGGATGTGGCTCAAATGGTTGGGCGTCTGTGTCCCATATGGAGGGACCTGGGTTCGATGCCCGGGACCTCCCAGTAAAATAAAGAAAAATATAGAAGTTGCACGGGCTGCCAGTCCCTGAGCACCACCAGGCTTCACAAGCACACACCAGGCACCACTGAGCCATCCAGCAAGATGATGACGTAACAGGAGAATGACACAAGGGAAAGCCAAGATGAGACCAACCGAAAACCAGGAACTAAGGTGGCGCAGGTGGCAGAACGCATCTTTCCCACATCGGATGTTCCCAGGATTGAATGCTGGTGAAGACAAGAGAAGGATGAGAAAAGAGAGCAGGAAACAGACACAGAGAATTGCCCAGCGAATGGACACAAAAAAAGCAATAACGGGGAGGGAGGGGGCATTAAAAATGGATAAAAGTAAACAAATAAATAAATCTTAAAAAAAAATAAGTTAAAAGTAAAAGGATGGTAAATTACATGCAATGCAAACACCAATTGAAAGAAATATAGATGGGGTGGTAGTAGTGGTATTGGTTGTGATGGTGTCTCAAGCACAATATCTGTCCCTGAGGATATATGACAGATTTTTAAGCTATGGGGGAAACAGGCTAAAGAGAAAGCTCAAAATCTCCAAAACACAGTACTGAATTCCCTGTAGTCTGTCAGAATTGAAGAAACAGAGATTCTCGAGGCTCTGTATCAAAATTACAAGGGAGGAGACATTCCCAAGAGACAAGAAGAAGGAGATAGATACTGAGTCTTACTAAATTTGCAACCCAGTCTCAATCCCAGATTGAACTGAAATGATTGCTCCTAATTCTAACAGAGAAAAGTGGAACACTCTCTGGTGGATGAATCCTCTATGGTCCTTTTATAAAGAATAATTTTTTATTGATTTGAAAATAGGTGGTAAAATGTGACCTGTAATCAAGGGAAAAACACACTGATAAGCAGACTCACACATGTTCAAGACACTGTAGTTAGAAACGAGGACTTAACCTTGATTAATATGCTCAAGAAAATAGAGAAAATGAACAAAATGGGTGAAAAGATAAAGAATTTCAATGGGAAATTTGAATATAAAAAATAATCAAATGGACTTTATAGAACTAAGATACAGAATATCTTAAAGTGAAAATCACTGGATAGGTTTAGCAGTCCTGAACACAGATGAAACCAGGATTAGTGAACTCAGAGATAGAGCAATAGAAAACATCCCAACTGAAGCACAAACAGAAAAAGATAATAAAATAAAGACAGATACAAGTATAAGATACATGGAACTTGGTCAAAATATATATGATGGAAGGAGAGGAGAAACATAATGTAGCAGAAGCAAATTTGAAGAGATAATGGGCAATAATTTTGCATAATTGAAGAAAGATGTCAACCCACAAATTCATGAATCAAAGCAAACCCCAAGAAGAACAAATATTAAGAAAATGACTGCTAGGTATATCATAGTCATGCTGCTGAACATTAGCATTAAAGGGAAAATTGTAAAAGTAACACAAGAAAGCAGAAAAAAAAACACAGACCAATAGAGAAACAACAATAAGAAAGATGGATTACTTTTAAAATTAATTGTGGGTGTCAGAAGACAAAGGAATGATAATAAAATGCTATAAGCAGTAAACTGCACCTAACTGACAAAAAAGACGAAGGATGGTTGGTATCCTACCCATGACATTCACTGATGCTCTTAAAGGGACCCTGTACTGATGCTGCTACTGAAAAGCTCTTTGTTTCTTACTTTGTGATTGCCAACAGAAACGGTAGCTACATCAGAGTCTAACATTTACCTCACTTTCATCTTCCTACCTTTGCAGTTCAGGAAAGCACACCAGAGGATAGTGGTTGCCAAGTAGACGTTACTGGCAGGAGGAAGGGAAAAGGAAGTGGCTATTAGGTAGGCAGTCAACAATGTCTGCCACATCTGATTCCTGCTACTAACATTCACAACATTGACTGCAAGGCCTATATCTCACTCATTTTGAACATCCAGCTCTAAACATTTGTTGACAGAACAAATAAATAAATGATAACATAAAGAAGAAATCTTGAGAGGCTATATTAATACAGGACAAAGTAGACTTCAGAACAAGTAATATTACCAGAGATAAAGAAGGTTATTGCAGATACATAAAACCTACAATTATCAGGAAGGTATTACAATTTTAAATGTGTATCCAACTAATAACAGAGCTTCAAAATATGAAGTAAAGACTGCTAGAAGTAATGGAATAAATATAATAATTCACAGTTGTTGTTGGAAATATCAATACTACTCTCTCAGGAATTGATAAAACAGAAAGGATATAGAAGATTTGAACAGCACTGTCAGCCTAATGGACTAAATTGACATTTATAGAATACTCCATCCAACAGAAAATACGCATTTTTTTTCAAATGCACATAGAACTTATACCAAAATAGACCATATTCTAAAACATAAACAAATCCCAATAAATCCAAAGGGATCAATTTTGTTTTTTTTTGTGCCCAGGAATTCAGTTCTCAGCTTATTCCTTCCCTCTCACATATTTTACTTTATAAGGTGGGTCACACCTTAACTGAAGTGGCTTCATCAAAAGATCCTACTTACAATGCATTTACACCCACAGGAATGGATTAGATTTAAGAATATGTTTTTTCTGGAGAAACTACTGCTTCAAACCACCACAGTTATGTATCCTATGAATTTAGACATGTGTTCCTTAATACAATTTTAACAAATTGAATTAATCAATATATAAAAAGAATATTACATAATGAATATGTGGGACGTTCCTCAGGAATAAAATTTAAAAACTAATCAGTATAGTTCTTTGTAGTAATCTATCAATCATCTCAATAAATTCACAAACAGCATCTGACAAAATTCAACCCATATTCATGATTTCCCTCAGGAAACAATATAAAGGAGGGAATGTCTTCAATTTCTTCTTAAAACCTACAATTAACATTAAGTTTAATGATGGAAGAATAAAAAAGGATTGGTAACAAGGCCAAGAAGTTTGCTCCTTCTACAACTATTCAACATTGATTGGTGGTCCTAGCCCACATACTAAGACAAGAAAATCCATAAAGTATAAAAATACCTGTAGCATGTCTGCACCTTTGTCTGGAGTTGTGTACTCTTTTCCTTTTCTTGTTTCTTAATAAACTCTTTACTCCCTTGCCTAAATAAATAATTAAATAAATAAGAAAGTAAAAGGTAAAAATCTCTGTATTTGCAGACAATGTAATCATCTGCATAGAAAATCCCAAGGAATCTACCAAGACCATAAGACATAAGGTCAATATTAAAAAATATATATTTTTATATATTTGCATATAGAATGCCAATTAGAATTTAAGGGGAAAACAAAAGCATCTTTCCAGTAACACAAAGGGCCTGATGGAGTACTAACAGTTCTCCCTTTTCAGGAAAATCGTTTCACACATACCCTTCCCTCTCAGGTACCATTTATATTCTCAAAGTGAATGAAAAATCATGGAACCAGGTCTTCTTTTAAAAATTATCACATGGATAAAAGTTTCACTCTCAACTGATATGTGATATACCATATACCCTGTGGAATTCTCAAAGTGGAAGACAAGAAATAGGTCCATTTTTGTGTCCTGTTTCATTTATTTCAAATGAAATTACTTTTCCAATCAATTGGTGGTGAAAAGAAACTATACTGGCTGAGTCAAGTTATTCCCTTATGTTGCACAATATAGTATAAGAAATATAGATTCCTTTGCACTTGCTGATCCTGTGACAGGGACTCTCCTCTTCCAGATTCCCATCAGTCTCTCCTTACAAAAAGGCATTTCTTGGCCACCATATCAAAAGTAAACCTTGCTTGCTCTATCCCGGTCTCTCTATTACAACCTCTTATTTTAATTTTATATTTAAAGTATTCATTACTATCTATAGTTACACACTCAAAAACATACACAGATATATAGCTAAGATGTTTATTATCTCTCTCCCATGAAATGTAAACTCCTTGAGAGCAGAACTGGAATATTTTTTTTTTCCAAAGCTATATCCCTAGCATCTAGAACATAGTGCATATTTTAAGTTCAATAAAAATCTTTCTTGAATTAAATAGCTAATACATAGGATTTATCCATTTGAAATTTCCTTGTTAAGTTGTTGACTTATATAGCGTCTCTTTCCTTTCTAGAATGTAAGCTCTCAAGAATAGTAACCATGTATATCTTCCTTACCATTGTATTTCCAAAATTTACAACAGTTCCTAGCACATAGGAGGCAATTAATAATTTTTCTAAAATACTTGAAAGCATCTATGAATCCAGGTTTACAATTAGGTAATTAATTTCTCCTTTTAAAGGTTCTAAGTCCCAAGAAATAATTAAATGACATTTTAAAAATCTTTATGAGCCTGTATTAGTATTCTTCACGTTGGCAATGAACTTCATAAATAGTTCTTCCTGCTTTAGGTGGTAACTTATGACTTGAACAATAACAGTTGTTTATAGCTAGCATTTCTGTCAGGGAATACTGGAGTTAATTAACTAAATTGGTGTGATTAAGATTACACATGTTTCTAATTTCCAAGGGATTAAAAAAATGCCATTTAAAATTAAAAAGTCCTGTATTTCATTTCAGGCAATGAACAATTAGTTGAGGTAAGTGTTAAATTCTTTCTGTCTTAAATTTTGCCTTCAGCATTTCTTACGATGAAATAGTACAGAAGAAATTAACTAGTTAAATGATACAAACATCTTCACAAGTGAAGGAATGAGTGTTTGCATGATGTGGAAATGACAATAAGCAAATGTTTGGCATACTTCGTGATCAATGAAGAACTGAAGATACCTCAGGAAATAAGGACAAGATCACCCCAACTACAAATCATAAGTGAGCCATAGGCTAGATAGGTGATGTTGTAACATCAAAGTTCAAGAAAGTGGGAAATTAAAAAGAGCAATATTGGCAAGAATGGCCACATAAATATACTCAAAGCCAAAATGGAAACAATCATAATTTGGCACACAAGAGAGTGATTGTTTTTTTCCTGAGACATCTGTCTTAAGCAGTAAATGATTTCCTAGGAACAATATTTCTATACTGAGATCCATAATTCCTGGAGAGAATCATCCATGAGTCTGTTAAAAAAAATCTTATGCATGAGAGGATATAATAAGTATCACCTGGAAGTGGTAGATACCAGTGAAATTATTTTATTTAGACAGTTAGTCCAGTATCTTACTAATTTCAAAAGATGGACAGTTTAGTTTTTGGCAAAGATGCTTTGAAAAGTTTGAAAGTTCTAAAGCCAATTCATGTTGAATGTCATCAGCTTCAGTGAAGTACATTTGCTGTAGATCTGAGTGGGTTTTGTGTTTCTTCCTTCTAAATTTATAATAATCTTTTTTAGAGCTTCTGGAAGAGTATAAAATTACTAGGAGGATGGTACATTATAAAATCCTATTTCTTCAGAAAATATCAAAGTTAGTTGTGTCAATGTGGTGTAGCATCTTGAGTAAAGGAAGAATTTTATGTAATTCCCATTATAAACCTGAGCCTGTTTTAGTCTATATTCAGAGGTACTTAGCTTTTAAAATTGATAGTTCCCTTAAAGGGGAAACTGTTTGAGATATTTTAGTCAATCTCCATTCTCCATTCTTGTATTTGTAAAATACATTCTTCCATGAAAGCCAGGTAGTCATATTGATCTGTCTGCACATGCATGGGAAAGGCTTGTGCTCACTAGGTTTCCTTAGTAAGAATACAAATATAATGCCATCTTATTTTTTTATAGTTTACCTCATGCTTTTTCTCATTTTTTTTTTTATTTTTTACTAGCATTTTTTTCATTTTTTACTAGCATGGTTCCTAACAATTAAAAGAATATAATAATTATTCTTTCTTCTTCTCTGTTTAGGGATAGGAACAAAAAAGACCAACAGTGGTCTAAGAATGGAGATTTTAAATTTTATTGGCTTTATTCCTTTATATGAATTAGAATGGAAAAAATGTTAGAAATGTAACCAAAATAAACCTCTGATTATTACATTCGAACTATCTTTCTATATCAGTGTGCCTCTGAGATAATGTTTAGATTAGAAAATTAGATTGTAAAAAACTCTTCTACCTAAAAATAATATATTTCATCGTCTCTTTAAGGAATAATCTAAAAGCTCCACTTACTAATATTTCAATGAACTTCCCTGCAGGTATTTGTTCCATATTTTGTATATATTTCTCCTCTTTTAAAAGCTAATAAACCAAAATTAAGTCATCATTTAATAGTATATATATGACTTTGAATTAGTAGCAGCCATTTCTGAAGAGACCATTTCTACGGAGGCTTCATTTTCACATGCTTTCAGAACAATTGTCCTATCTGATAACATCAAGGCTATTAAATGCTTTTGAGCTCCATATTGTAAAACTCCACAATGGCGATAGCTCAGCACTTGGCTTAAAATCTCAGGGAATCCCTTGCTTTATATTTTCCCTCCCCAGATCCTTAAAAGGTCACGTATACAAAGTTAATCCATGTTTCTGTGTGTGTATGTGTGTGTCTGTGTGTGTGTGTAGCAATTGAAATGAAGATTTCTATACTCCTGAGTAAATGACTCAGGGCTGCAGAAACTAACCTTACTGACACTCTACAGAGTTCTAAAAGACAGCATTTTATTAATTCAGGTGGTAGTGCTTCAATAAAGGGACAGATGCTAATAGGATGAAAATATTGATTGTTGAGCTATTGAAATAAACTATCTAAAAGAACAGTTTCCAAGACTTTACAATACATCACGGAGTTTGTTTTAGAAATTTTCTTTTTTCTATTTCCATTACACCATTTCATTTGTTACACATTGTGTGTGTGTGTGTGTGTGTGTGTGTGTGCATGTGCATACTTATGTGATATATTGTCTTTTTCTTAGTTGAAGTTAAATATTAGGTCTACTCCTGGTGTTACAGAGTCATCTATTTTCTTAATCTTTTTTCACAGATTCCCTTTTATTAAGGCTGATTATTGATCCCACTAGTTTTGGCCCTCCTCATAATTACACCCTGTAGTCATTTAGTTCTTTAATGGCTTCCGTTCTTCATAACTGACATAGTAAGAGGTCTCACATTTTTCTTTCCTAAGAGGCTAATGTATCATTATCCCTGTAGGCTAAACTGATCAATTTCTCTGCTTGAAGCTGAGTTTGGATACTCTCATTTTCTATACTAGTTTCATTCCTTCTTGCATTTATTGTTTGAAGCCTGAGGAAAGAAAGTTCTAAGCAAAATAACAGAGCTGATGAGTTTCTTCTCTAATAGTTTTTGGTGGCTAAACTATTTCTTCCAGATTTTAGCTTTCTCCTTAGCCTCTGATTCCCTTAAGGAAAAAGGTTGAAGAGCCTCCAAAACAAGCAAAGGAACTGTCAGTGAAAATGAGGGGGAAATCATTTAGAATATTTCCCATATGCAAAAGTTAATCAGTATGTGGCATTTGGAAATGTGATGTTGGTGTAAAGAGCAGGCTAACTGACACAGGACAAGAGTAGAAACAGGCGGCAGTAGGAATCTTATCCAAAATTCTGTGATATCATCAACGAATCATTATTGAGTGGAGTTTGACGAAGAGTAGGCTGATTACTTAGAAATAAGAAAGAAGGAAACAAAATTTGTCAATTGTCTATTTCAGGTTCAGCTTTTTCACAATTGCATAACCTCAGTAATAATTCAACAATGTTAGAACATCTTTTAAAATAAGATAACTGAAGTTACCCACATTTACACAACTGGTGCAGTATAAAACTAGCTCAGCATTTGAACCCATGCTCTTTCCTATTCACAGCACTGCCTCTTGCTAAAAACTGCTCGAAAGAACACTCTCTAAGCCTTGTGGGAATTTAGAAAAAAAAAAAGTTAATGAAACATAAATTCACATATATTTGACCTGGAATATTTGACCAACAAACCATTTATAATACTGAAAATTTCAAAACATGGTTCTAGATATATTATGATTTAGAAAAATCTCACCTAATTGAGGAAGACAAATATATAATGTTTCTCAAGAACTACTGAACTGCTATATAATAAATTAAAACTACAGATCAAAATGAAATTTAGATAACAGCATTTCAAAAGTCTGAATAGTGAAAATAGCCATATTTTACCTCTTTGGTAGTATTATGAATGTTTTATATAACTACTTTTAAGCCTTCCTAAAGCTTAAACTGATTCCCAAAACCATTTTCAGAGTGGAGATTTGAACACAAAGAGTGTAAAATCTATTTATATTCACAACTCCTAAGGACAAAGACTGTGCCCTTTCAACACTTTCTGTAGCAGTAAATACTGCCAAAATTGCCAACAAGCGAATGGTTATAATTAGTGGTACAAACAACTATTGTCAAAAGGTCATCCTACTTCATCAACTTTTCTTAATTGAAAACATGTAAGCAACAATATATAGGCAGATTTTTTTTAGGGGCAGTTCCATGGCTTTGCATTGGGGGTCCCTTTTTAGTTTTATTAGCTAGAATTTATACCGATTGAATTTTATCAGAAGTTTCACATTTGCAAGAGAATTGGAATTTGAAGTAAAATTATTGGGCACTTTCAAGTAATGCCTAGTTTGCGAAGACTTCCACCTAAAGCTTCTGAATTCATACACCATAGAACCCAATTTTAAACCAGTATCCACTACTCCCTAACCCCATTTCTGTTAAGAAAGGAATTATTTAATAACAATTGTCTTCCTTGCACTCTTCTATCTCAGTATTATCAAGAATGTCATCACACATAAATATTAAAAGCATAGAAGTTTGAACTTTAGCAAAAGTTTCTTGAGTTGAAAAAGACACAGCTTGGCTGGTGGGTGGGTTTATGAAACAACTTTTCTGGTGCATCGTCAATTTCTTTCTTCTTATAGGTTCCATTTGGTTATCTATTTCCTCTGTTTTCTTCAGATGTTATTTCTTTGCACTTGTTTCTTGGTTGGATCTTATTTTTAAGTTTCTAATTGTAGGAGCCACCTGTGGATGGTGCCTTCTGTCTGTTAACATAACCATTGAAAATTCCCTTTGCTCTTCCCTCGTTCTGGTTTCATGCAGTTTCACCAGCCTCATTTCTTTTATTTCACTTTGACAAAATAAAGCCTTCCATATAAGAAAAAAAGGTATTTCAGCATCTTTACAAATCTCTGTGAGGCTAATAGTATACATTTTTATATGGTTAAAAAAGAACTTTATAAACTATTTTTTGATTGTAGACAGAAATTAATTCTTCCTTATTATCAGTGCAGTCAGGACCTGCTTTACTTATTCCTAATTTACGATTGCATTAAGTGATTCCTTTGTGGTCAGTCTAAGCACAGTCATCTCAGTCAATGTGCTACTCTTACTTGCTACTTTTCTTCCTTCTCTTCTTTTGGCACTTGGCATTAGTATCCCCAACTTTCCTTGCCATAGTTCAAGGACAATCTAGGACAGACTCTTTAGTGGAAAAAAATTAAAAACAATTTGTAAAAGAGGAAGGGTTATTTCTGTCAGTGCTCCTTCTCCTTCCTAATGAAGGCAGAGGTGTTTCCACAGTATCTCATAGAGATACTTCCTCTATCATCTCTCCTTTGTTCTTCACTCCAGAATTTGAGCTATTGTTTACTCATTTTTTTATTCTTTGTACATGCTATATGCTAGGTTCTAGGGATACAAGGGTGAGTAAACATTAAGAAAAGTCCCTTGTTCTCCTTTTGCATCCAGATTAGCATGAGAAGATGGACATCAATCAAAGAATCACACACAGATACATAAAATCACCCTTTGATAAGTGCTACAAAGAAATATAGTATGTGATAGAAAAATGGACTCAGTCACAGAAGACTACTGGGAAGTGATAGTTAACCTGAATCTGAAGAAAGATTGGAAATTAAGAATGACAGAAGGGTGAAAGAGTAGAAAAGGGTTGGTCAAGAAAAGTAAAGATAGTATGTAAAAAACGCTCTGTACCTAGAGGGATAGTGGTTTCTACAATAGGGAACTTAATTGACTAATGACCCTAGCTGCTTGTGGCAGTTTGAAAGTGTTTTATGAATCCCCAAATGAGAAAGATTTTGGTTTTAACTAATCTAAACTAATCTAAGGAAGCGGGTGTGGCTCAGTGGATAGAGCCCCCGTTTACCATATGGGAGGCCCGGGTTCGTGTCCCGAGGCCTCCTTGTGAGGGCATGCCGGCCTGAGCGGTGCGGTGGGCTGATGCAGCAACCTCACGGCAGGAAGCGGGTGTGGCTCAATGGATAGAGCACCCGTTTACCATATGAGAGGCCCCGGGTTCGCTTCCCGGGGCCTCCTTGTGAGGGCAGGCCGGCTTGCGCGGTGCCGTGGGCTGATGCGGCAAGACCTCACAGCAAGGGGGAGATAAGCAGACACAGAGAAGACACGCAGCGAATGGACACAGCAGCACAAGCAGCAAGGGGGGGATAAAATAAATAAAATAAATAAATCTTAAAAAAATAAATAAATAAATAAAAACTAATCTATTCCTGTCGTTGTGATACCCTTTGCTTGCATTTAATTAGGTTGAGGGTTCTTTGATTAGATTACTTGATAAGATTGCTTTGGGACTCTTGATTGGACTATGTCAATGAGGTGTGACTCAGGTTGAGTCTCCACCCCCTTGCTGGGTCTGATATAAAGGAAACACAGAGAGAGACAGACGACAGACGCAGGAAGAGGAAGCCATTATGTTTGATCCTGTCATATAAGAGAGAGGACTAGAGGATCGCCGAAGAGGCTGGGCCCACGAGCAGCTCAGGAGAAGATGAGTTCTGCTATATGCCTGATAGCTTACAGCTGAACTTAGGAAGAAAGCAGAACAGCCAAGACTGATATAGAAGGCCCAGAAAGAGACAAGCCCTATGCCTGGTTGCCCACAGCTGAGATCAAGCCTTCGCAGAGATTGGTGGCCATCTTGCTTCAACACGTGGCAGCTGATTTTGGTGAGCAAACATCTCTGATGGTGCCTTGGTATGGACTTTTCATGGCCTTGGAACTGTAAGCTTTTACCCCAAATAAATCCCCTTTATAAAAGCCAACCCATTTCTGGTACTTTGCATTGGCAGCCCTCTGGTAAAATTAAACACTGTTCCTATTTTTAATCCATCCCCACATTCATTCTGAGACCCCATTTTCCACAGACCACTCCCAGCCAATGACTTATCATGGTGGGCCTACTAATGCAAACCACTTCTGTGACTTTTCATGGGTGATTTTGGCTTCAGAACTTCCCATCAACCTAGCTAAAATATTCTCAGAGCTGTGCTGCAGAATAAAATGCTGACTATACAATCCTCCTTTTACTACCTTCTCTTTACAGGTAACTGTATCCTGGTATTAAGACTTTCTCTGTTTTCTCATACTCCCTTCCCTTTACCCTTTTCAGGTGTTTCCCCCAATTAATGTCTTACATACAAATACTGCTCAATAGGTTTGCTTAAACAATAGCAATTTATTGGCTCATAGTTTCGGAGACTAGAAGGTTTGCTTCCTCTTGAGCTCATTAGCACTCTGGCTGGCTGACAATCCTTGGGGTTCTTTAGCTTTCCTGTCACATGGTGATGCCCTCTCTTTTCTCTTCAGAGTTCTTGCTGCCTTCCAGCTTCTAGTTCCTCCCATGACTTTCTCTTCCACTATGTCTGAATTATTTCTGCTTATAAAGGTCTCCAGTAATCTGGATTAAGGCCCATATTCATTTAGTAGGGCCATACCTTAACTAAAAATAATATTTTTACAAGGCCCTATTTACAATGAGGTTATATCCACAGGGACAAGGATTATGACTAAGAACAATGTCTAAATTGAGATACATAAATCAATCTACTACAGGTGGTGAGACAGACCTGCTCCTAGGTGATACAGGATTCTTGTAATAAGAAATTTTAGCCCTATTTACAATGAGGTTATATCCACAGGGACAAGGATTATGATTAAGAACAATGTCTAAATTGAGATACATAAATCAATCTACTACAGGTGGTGAGACAGACCTGCTCCTAGGTGATACAGGATTCTTGTAATAAGAAATTTTAGCTTGAGGAACCTCTGTTGGCCATGTCAGTGTTTCCTTAGATGGTAGAGCAGTCAAAGGCACTTTCATCCGTTTTCTTTCCCTCTCACTTCCATGCATTGTAGTCTGATGGGTCTCCTAGCTTTTACTGACTCCCACTCCAAATTCTCTCACAAATATTTTCCTAATGAAACACTTGCACATTTAATCCCATTTAGCCATCAGCTCCTCAGAAGTTAGTGAATAACACAAAGTCCTGTTAGGAAAGTGGAGATGGTTGTATATTGGAATGTTGTATTGTTGCCCAGAGGGATAATAAGAAATTGAAGGCTAAGAGCAAGAAGTTAAACAACTAAATGTGAAAGTCAGACAAGTCCCTTCAGTAGATTTTAAAGAGGTTATTATATCCTTCAGTGAAAGAGCTGAAGACTCAAGGAGAAGATTAAGAATCTAATAGAGTCTCAGAGCTCCAGAAACATTTAAGTGGTCCTCCAAGGAAGGTCTGTTATGCTAAGGTCAGAGTTCTAGTTGAGAAAATCCTAGGACCCTGAAACAGAAGGAAGGCATATGGTTGAATTCCCTTGATGATAGGGATTCTGAAGACTCCCCTGAATCCTCTGAGCCTTCAGATGTGACCTTTTCTTCCCTAGTAAATGCTAATATTCCTCCTGTGCTAGAAGATATAGCAGAGGCCTCTCCCCCAAGGGAAATAGATGCCTTTATTAGATGCCTTCTCTCTTAACTACTAGGGTTAAATCCCAGTGTAACCTGGCTGGGGATGTCATGGGCAAAATGAGGAAGGAAAGAGATTATATATTGAAGGAGATACAAAAATTAGATAGTATATAATGGAAATACACTTAGGATTGATTTTGACAGTGCTTGATCAAGGGGGTTTGAATATAAGACTTGATAAGCAGGAAATAATTGATTTGGAGGTAATTTCCCAGGGCATGAAATTTAACTCCTCTGAAAAAAACCCAGGGAATATAGCCAACTTGCTACTAGAGTGGTACTTAGAAGTCTGGAGAAAACAATGGCCAAAACTGAGCCAACACAATACCATAAGGAAACTAACGCTACTAGGTTACAAGTCAACTACATTTGGACCCTTCCATCCTTTAATGGCTAACAGCACATCAATATAAGGACAGACACCTACTCCAGGTATAAATTTACCTTTCTTGCTCACAGAAACTCAGTCAACTGCACTATCTGGGAGCTGACATAATGCCTGATCCACAGGTATGGAATCCCATGCAACATAGCATATGAAAAAGTTGTGGGAAGGACCCATGACCATTCTGGGTCCTATCCCATACCACACCATATAAAAGCATCTGACTTCATAGCACAATGAAATAGCCTTCCAAAGGAATAATTGAAGAACAAGCTTGGTGGAAACACTCTGAAAGGATGAGATGGCATTCCTTAGCTTAAAAGATATACTTGCATTAGATTGGAGAGCTCTATATAGTGCTGTGTACCCAACAAAGATTACATGGGTACAAGAACTAAGGAGTAGAATGAGAAATGGCTTTCCTTACCACACTGACAAGGACACACTGGAGAATTTTGCTTCTCATCCCCAAACCTCTGGGTTTGCATAGTTGGAAGCCATGGTCACTAAAGACCAGGGACATGGCAAGGGTACCAGTGAAGTATAAGATTTGGATGCTTTCAGGACAATTAGGGCTCTTTAAGTACAGAGACCAACAAGTGAGAAAGTAGTCACCATTTTAGCAGGGGTAATTAAGCTTTATCAGCAGGAGGAGATAAGAATGCTTTCACACAACTTAGACATGAAGGAATATAAATGGATCTAGGTGATCCACTCAGGCACTTCCTGGTACTGCACTGTCCATTGCGACTGTGAATGGACATGTGCAGTAACCCCAGCCTGAGAAGGATATGATTTAAAGGGGTCAGGCTGCTGAGGAAGGGGAGTTTGTATCAAACCACCAGATAAGTCTCTAAGATATACCCAAGTGATAGCTGAATTTAAGAGGAATTTATAATGGAAAGTGGTGAGGGAAAGCATAAATATTAGTTGCAGCTCTAAGAGAAACACGGGCTATAGTTCTTCCCACTAACCTCCCTCTTCTATCACATCCTTCAAAAATAGAAGCTCAGGGGAATGATGAAGAAGCTGTTCCTCAGACCTGTAGGGAGATGTAGATCTGTGTGGAACAAGAGATGGATGTGGTAGCCATGAAAATGAGCCACTCTGATTTCATGGTTTCAGTAAATCATGAAAATGATTTTCTACTGAAGGTAGCATAATTGACTGACAGCACCAGCTGTTGCCTTTCTGGATCTGAGCCTGCCACAGAGCACAGTTGGGAATACTAATGCAGGTCCATTCCTGTGGGACACAGAACTCTTTTAACTGGAGATTTAAGCTCTAGGATTCCTTATCAACCTGGCTAAAGTCTTAGATCTCTGCAGTCTGTGACTCTTCCTTCCTCCCCCTTTCCTTTCCTTCACAGATGTTAGAACTGTATTGCAGGCTGAAGATCTCTCTTTGCCTTCCCTGGCTCCATCTCCTTTATCCTTCTCAAGTATCTCTTGCAAATCTAGCCTTGTCTTGGCATCTGCTTCTTACAGGACATAAACTCATACAGTGCCTGAGAGGAAATGAATCACCAGTGATGGTGGAAAAGAGAGTGAGGGAGTGTGGTGCAAGATTATACTAAAGATGTAAATAGGAAGCAGACCACCACACCATTTAGGGACTTATGTTTGGGATTTTGATTATTATCCTAAGAAAAATGGAAAATGTTTTTAAGAAAGCAATACCACAGAAATCCTGTAGTGAAATGTTTACTTGAGGTATGAATACTGTGAATAGGAAAGTATATAAAACCCACAAAAAGCACACACTTGTATAATTTCCTTCAGCTGTAGTTCTACAATGAACTATAGGGGAATGCAACAGACAAACTTAAGCTGCTAAGCCTACAGATAATGACAAGTCATTAATATCCAATAACACTTGGGAACAAAAAAAAGCCATTTAATTAGACACTTCATAAAATAGTATAAGTCAACCTTCTTGGCTGCCAAAAAATGACCCTTAATAAGTTAAGCAGAAAAAAAAAAAAAAGAAGAAGAAGACCTTTGGAGAACACCAATCT
This sequence comes from Cabassous unicinctus, assembly GCA_029593785.1. Taxonomy (NCBI): domain Eukaryota; kingdom Metazoa; phylum Chordata; class Mammalia; order Cingulata; family Chlamyphoridae; genus Cabassous; species Cabassous unicinctus. The sequence continues at coordinate 21,396 of JAQZBX010039191.1, forward strand.
TTCAAAAAATTGATGATAATTTTGGAGATCCAATGTGGTGTTCATGAGAATGCTTCACTCAGATCCCTCTTCAAGAGTACCTGCAAGGAGCACAACTTATTGAAAGCCTACAACTTCTGTACCTTTTGAGCCACCAGAGTTCACACTAGACCATGCTTTCCCTAAGCTTCTTCTAGCCAATGACTGAGCACATCAGTGGAACTACAGATGCTCAGGGCCATTTCTGACCAATGTGTGACTCCTCTAGTGTATAGCTTGTTCTCTGGGATGACCCATTGATCTAACCAAAATTTTCTCAGAAAGACCCAATCATTTCCTCTTTCTCCCTCTCCTTTTATAAGTATCAGCCCAGCATTGCAGTCTTCAGACTTCCCTGGCTTACTCGCACTTTGTTCCCCATTCATCCTCTTCAGGCCTTCCCAATAAAGCCATTCCCTACCTTTTCCCCATCTGGTGTCTGCTTCCTGGAGGCTGCCAAGGCTTTAAAAATGGATAGAAATGGAGGGAGAATGACTAAGCCACAACCCCCTGCCAAGTGACCCCACAGGAACAGCCTGGAAGAGCACTGCTGATGGCAACACTGCCATCGCTTTGCCTGATATCAGCAAAGAACAGTCATCATTGCTGCTTTTAGACTCTTGCCATTGTCTTTGCTGCAGCCATCCCATCACTTGGTTGGAAACAGTTCTCAACTGTCCCTACATTTTACATTGCTCCTTTAAGTTTCAAAGTGCCAGGGAGTAGTGAATGATTGGCTGAGCCTGAATGTGTCCTGGCTGGCAGGGAGAAGAAAAAGGAATGTTTTTCCCTAGATTTTCCTAGAGGGAGGCAGTGTACTGCATTCCACAAATATTTCACATGATGGGGGGGCTAAACCAAAGAAGTGGAGGGTTAGACATCCAGAGCAAACAAAACTTTTCAAATTCAGACCAAAATTCTTGGCAAATGCTTAAAGAGGACATCAAGAGTGAAGCTAAATTTTGTAAAAATAAGTTTCTTTTTTCATATGCTTACTAGAAATTAAGTTGTGTATTAATTTTTGAAAATTATGAATTGTTATTATGTGCATGTGATTATTCCAGTATATTTCAAATTGGCCCAATGTGTAAATTTTAACTTTTAAACATAATCATAAAGATGGTCATTTATGCAAATTATTCAAGGGCTTTATCAATTTTCCAACAACTTTTTCTAATCATTTGGTATTCAAATCACTCTCTTTTAAAATACTAGTCACATTATTATGCATTTTAAAGTTTAATTTTCACTGGTCTAATTCTACCAATCCAAAACACGGTATAATGTTATATGCTTTGGAATCAGATTGTCTGGATTTGAAGCCTGGCTTCTCCACCTTTGAAGTAAATTTCATTCAGTAAGTCTCTACCCGCTGTGTAACATTTTTCTCCATTGAAAAATGGGTATAGTTAAAGTACTTTCTTCATATGCTTTGTTCTGGGGACAAAATATATGTATAAAATCAATTAGAATAGTGCCTAACGCATGGTAAGTGTTCAATAAGTATAAACCGCTATCACTGCTATCATAATTTTCATTTGATAATATTTTGTCTAAGATTTCAGAGATTCTTCAACCTCACATTCTCAGATATCCAGAAATCATGTATAATTTTCAAGTTTTACTGTTTTAATTTGCGAGTAATATGCATTTTTTGGAATAATCTTTTTCGATTGTCTAGCTGGAGCTAAATGATAGATAGAGTGGATAGATCACATAAGTGATAGATGATAGAGATGGGTATATGTGTGAATACATATATAAGCAAGAATTTTATTGAAAT
>JAQZBX010039192.1:0-23123 GCA_029593785.1 Cabassous unicinctus
TTGGAGCTAAATGAAGTGTTCTGAAGTGGGAAGTAAGAGAAAAGATGCAGAAAACAATAAAGCTGTTTTCATTTGAGTATTTTGCCTCCCCAGCATCAGAAGCTGCTCGTCCAGCTACTAGTACCTTGAATCGCTACTCAGCTCTTCAACAAGCAGTACCTACAGAGAGCACAGATAACAGACGTGTCGTACAGAGGTGAGGTTTTCTAGGTGTCTTTGTCTTTCCCGTTGAATGCACTACAATTGGATTTTGGTTGTTTTCATGGGAATTCCTCACATCTGTAATGCTTGGAGCCCCGGCTGAAGTTTGGAGTATTTCCTATTGCCAAGAACATGGCACAACGGTTGTTCAGCATGTTGGATAATTACACGAGAGAGTGCCTAGATAGAACTGCTGGGGGATAATTTGCCTGTTTTTCTTTCAGGAGTAGCTTGAGCCGAGAACGAGGTGAGAAAGCTGGGGACCGGGGAGACCGCCTAGAGCGGAGTGAACGGGGAGGTGATCGTGGGGACCGGCTTGATCGTGCACGAACCCCCACCACCAAGCGGAGCTTCAGCAAGGAAGTGGAGGAGCGTAGTCGAGAGCGGCCCACCCAGCCTGAGGGACTGCGCAAGGCAGCTAGCCTCACAGAGGATCGGGACCGTGGGCGGGATGCTGGTGAGTGGCCTGGGAAAGGAATGGAAGGGAGAAAGGTGTTGGCTAGTCAGTCCCTAGACTGAGTCTTGAGTTCTAGACCCGGTTTGCTAGGAAGACTGGAACTCCTTGTTCTCTTTTCTCCTTCCACAGTGAAGCGGGAAGCCACCCTGCCCCCAGTGAGCCCCCCGAAGGCCTTGCTTTCTGAGGAGGAGCTGGAGAAGAAATCCAAGGCCATCATTGAGGAATACCTCCACCTCAATGACATGAAGGTAGGCAGTGGGAGGGGTCTGAATGGTCGAGAGTGGTCAGGCCTGTAGTGTGGGCCTGGGCCAGACTGACAACTCTCTCCCTCCTGTGCCCTGTGCCCTGCCCCCTACAGGAGGCAGTGCAGTGTGTGCAGGAGCTGGCCTCACCCTCCTTGCTCTTCATCTTTGTGCGGCATGGCATTGAGTCCACACTGGAGCGCACCACCATTGCTCGTGAGCATATGGGGCGGCTGCTGCACCAGCTGCTCTGTGCCGGGCACCTCTCCACTGCTCAGTACTTCCAAGGGTATGCTCGACTTCTTTGGTCCCCCCACTTCTGCGTACCCATACAATTCCCTCTCCTTTGTGGGACCCCCCTCAAACCTTGAGTACAGAGTCCTCAAACCTGCCCTGTTCACTATTCTTTTTGGGGGCGGGGTATAAACCATCTAAGGGCAAGTGTCTTTTGAAGGTGGTCTTAGCTTGAAATAATTGCCCCATGTGTAGAGAATATTCCTGGGGGGCTCCCACTTGATCTTTGGCCATGCCATGTTGCCCCAGGAGGGTGGGAGTCCAGCTTGTCTTCCCTGGAGTGCCCTGTCTGGAATTCCCTTTGCAGGCTCTATGAAATCCTGGAATTGGCTGAGGACATGGAAATCGACATCCCCCATGTGTGGCTCTACCTAGCAGAACTGATAACGCCTATTCTGCAGGAGGGTGGGGTGCCCATGGGGGAGCTCTTCAGGTAAGCCCTACTTGGTGTAATGCAGGGAAGGTAAAGACAGGCAGAAAGGGAGAGGTAGGGAGGTATGGAAGGTTGGACCCCTGGGTTTGGGAAGGGATGGGATAGTTTTTGTGAGGGCTTGTGAAAGCCATCAGCACTGGGATTTTCTCTTCTTGTAGGGAGATTACAAAGCCCCTGAGACCCCTGGGCAAAGCTGCTTCTCTGTTGCTGGAAATTCTGGGGCTCCTTTGCAAAAGCATGGTGAGTGAGGGCCTTTCTGTGAGATGTGTTTGGGACTCTTCTCCCACCGTCGGGTTTGGGCTACTTGCAGTGGTCTTAAGGCTGCATGGCCCTGTGGTGGCGTGGGTAATGGTGGTGGCAGTGCCCTGTTGGAACGTGGGGGAGGACATGTTGAGGATGGCTGTCTCCCTCAGAGGGGTTTCGTGCTTGAGTTCTGGCCAAGGCTAGAGAAGAAAAGACCCTATGATTGATAGACTCATTGATTCATTCAACTGGTTTTTGAACATTTATTATATACAAAGTATTGGTAATACAGGAGTGAATAAGACTAGTTGGTAAAGAAAAAAGTAAGAGATGACAGCTTAATATAAAAACAGTATGAAGTAAAGTGTGAAATAAAATAGTTGAAATAGAGTGAGTCCTGTGAGCTTGCAAAGGAGTATCTGTTTGGTAATGTTGATATAGAAGGCTTTTGGGGAAGGGCGTTAAAGCTACTCTGTGAAAGTTAGTTGGTGACTGGGAGGTGTAAAGGCTTAAAGATGAAGAAAGGCAGGTTGGCTGTGGTTTTAGCGGTGGTGAGAAGGGATGTGCCGGTTTCAATAGTTCAGCTACCTGGAGCCTTGAGCCATGAGACTTTGGTTTGAAAAGAGTTGTCATATTTTCTCTTTTAATCCTTTTAAATGAAAAATATGTACCAGTATAATTTTTTTTTTTTTTTTTTAAAGAAAAGCATATGGAATTATTTATGTACATCATTGAATCTAAGCTGCTATAGATTGTATGACCTATTTACTCACTGTTAAGAAAGGAAAGACTTAACGGCCATACTTGTTTTTCTGTTCGCTTTCTTATGGTCATACTTTTAGAATATAAGACAACTCAATTCTAGTGCTGTTGAAATGTGAACAAATGAGCATCATTAAAAATCTATGAACTACAATAATCTTTGGTTAAGGGCTGATGGCCTCATTCTGAATATCTATTAGTAAAAAAGAGTGATTCCTTCAGGGTCTCTTGCCCCTTAGAAAAAATGAGCTCAGTCTTTGTGATGTGATAAGGGGTGGAGGGGCATTTCTTTCTAAAATTTCCTTTTAGAACTTGGACTTAAAAACCAAGTAAGCATACTTAGATGTTGTCGCCTCCTGATAGCATTTAATTCGAATAATGAAAAGAAAAAAAACAATAGAAGTAGAAATGTAGGTGAGATTGAAAGGCTAGGCTAGAATGAGTTATTTGGATTTGATTGTTTACTTTTTTGAGGTCCAGTAATTCTTTAAGAATCCTGTGAAAGCTACTTGACATCCTTCCTAGAGACTTGGGCCATTTTTCCTACTCCATTGCATAGCCCTGTGGTGGATGAGTTCTGTTTGTGTGGATGGTCATTTGACATCTGTGCCCTGCACTATAGCCATGGAAAACTGTTGTGTCTTTTTAGTACCACTTTGGTATCCTTAGCCCCTAGCAGGCATCTAGTGGACTTTCAGTAAATATTTGTTGGCTGACTGTTGTGGAGATACTTGGGGAGGGGGTTGGGGGGTTGGTTTGCTGAGTAGGTCTTTTGTTTTCCAGGGTCCTAAAAAAGTGGGTATGCTGTGGCGAGAGGCTGGGCTCAGCTGGAAGGAATTTCTGCCTGAAGGCCAAGATGTTGGTGCATTCATCGCTGAACAGGTTTGGTGCTGGTTAGCATTTGGGGCTGGGTGTTCTTCCCTTTCTGCCCTCATCTCTCTCACCTTATAAGCCTTTTGACTATGGACGGGCTTTTTTGTTTGCAGAAGGTAGAGTATACCCTGGGAGAAGAGTCAGAGGCCCCTGGCCAGAGGGCACTCCCCTCCGAGGAGCTGAGCAGGCAGCTGGAAAAGCTGCTTAAGGAGGGCAGCAGTAACCAGCGGGTGTCTGACTGGATAGAGGTATGTTTTTCTTGGGTATCGACCTGGGGGAGAGGGAAAGGAAGAAGAGTTATTTTTTTGGTGGGTGCTGGTGCGATGGGTGGGGTGGGGTCGGGTGGCAAGGATAGACTGAAGGATATAATTTGGAATTCAATGGCCCATTTGTTTCTCCTGCACAGGCCAACTTGAGTGAGCAGCAGGTAGCATCCAACACATTAGTGCGAGCCCTCATGACAGCTGTCTGCTATTCCGCAATTATCTGTAAGAGGAGCCAAGGAGAAAGGGGGGGTGAGGGTGGGCCCAACAAGACAAATAGTGGGAGGGAAGTTTCAATCTTTGTCTCTTGGTTCTGAGCCAGACTGAGAGTGCATTATTCCACTTACCCCTGTCTTCTTTCCTATAGTTGAGACTCCCCTCCGAGTGGATGTTGCAGTGCTGAAAGCTCGAGCGAAATTGCTGCATAAATACCTATGTGACGAGCAGAAGGAGCTGCAGGCGCTCTATGCCCTCCAGGCCCTTGTAGTGACCTTAGAACAGCCTGCCAGTAAGAGCCAGGTTACAGGGAGGGGGGTTGGAGTGGAGGGACCTGTCAGACAATAGGAGGTAGTTGTGAAGGGGTCTTAACCCAAGAAAGATGGGTAGTTATTGAAGATCAGAATGCCCTGGTGGTTTGATTCTGTCCTTCCCCAGCAACCTTTGTTTCTTTGCCTGTAATTGGAAGGAATTGGACTCAGACTTGAAGGGTTAATTGACTACCTGCCTTGTGCCTAGCCGTCTGCTAGGTGCCGGGAGTGCAGAGGTGATAAATAACATCTTCCAGGTGTCTGCCTGGCAAAGGGCTGGGATGCTGTGCTTAACCTTGCCTCCTTTAATCCTTACCAACTGTCATCGAGGGTAAGTGGCATTCTCCAGATTGGAAGACTGAGGCTTAGGTTAGCATGCCTGAGGTTATTCATTCAGCACATAGATGTGTGCCAGGCGGAGGGATGTTAGCAGTGAATACGTCAAGTCTATTTCCTGTACTTATCTGGCAGAGGCCCGCATGGAGTCTGTAACAGTGTTGGAAGATGGGTCCTGCGGTGCTGAGTAAACCTAGTCTGAGGGGTGATGGGTGGGAAGAAGCTAAATGACAAAATGGGAAGGGAGCACTTTAAAAAATGAAAGTGTGTTTGAAGGGAGGCCCAGAGGTAGAAAGAACTTGCCACAAGGGGAAGAACTGTTGAAGGACAACAGAGTGGGGAGCACTCTCAGCCAGTTGTAAGTGAGGCAAGCTGGGGCTGGAGAGGTGGATGTGGGCCTGATCATGCCAAAGCTGTGAAAGCCATGGGAAGCACTTTGGGCTTTGCTCTGTGGGCGGTAGAAAGCCTTTGTGGGATTTTAAGCAAGAAGAAACGAATATATTAGATTTTAGTTTTAAGATCGTTCTGTTCATTAGTGTGAGAAGAGTGATTTGGAATGTGAGGAAGAGTGAAGGCAGCAGAGTAGTCAGCAGGAGTGTGTTGGTAATAGCTCAGTCTCATTGATGGTAATGTAAATGAAAGGAGGGGCATGATGCCAGAGCCACCGACTTGACAGCTTTTTTTCTGCCACACTGGCCTGGGGAGGGGAATGGTGAGGGATTAGAAGTCAAGTATAACTTTCAGCATGGTTTTTGGGGGGAGGAACACTGGGTCGAGTCCAGTTTGGTCATACTGAATTTGTGGTTCTAGGGGGGAGGTGGAGGGTCCAGAAATGTCATGTAGGCAGCTGGATAGCTGGATCTATTTGGAGAGGGGGAGGCAGATCTCTGAGTTGCTGGCACATAGTATATTCAAGTCACAGAAGTCTATGGAATTGGCCCTAGAGAGAGTGATGAGGGCCTGGGATAGAACCTGGAGGAAGTGAAGGACCAGGGGTAGGGACCAAAGGAGGAAAAGGGCTGTGTAAGAAAGGACAGTAATTTTAGGAGAGGGAAATAGTGATGCTAGATACTGCTGAGAGTTCATAGGAGCAGACTTGAAAATCAGGGGCCTTTGGAGTAGAGAAACATGGAGGTCATCCTGGCAAAACAGTAATTTGGTGGAACAGAGAACAGAATCTAGATTGGAAAGGACTGAGAAATATTTGAGTGAGATGGGAAAAAAAAACTGCAAGTGTAGGCAAAATCTTGTTTGGCTATAAGAAATGGTAGTTGAAAAGGAGGCCTTTAGTGTTTAGATGGGAGAAACTTGGGTGTGAAAATAGAGGGCAAAGTGGATAACCGATTGCATATGGGGTGGGCGGGCATGGGATTTGGAGCACAGGTTTAGGCTAAGTGAAGGATCTGCTGCCATTGTTATGGGATGGAGGTGGGGGAGCAGTGTCCACAGGCAAGGATTGTGGATTTGAGGGTGGGTGGGCATGCCCCTAGGAACGACCAAGCCAATGGCATCCCATAGATGGCTTAGTCAAGATTTCACCCAAGTCGGGACTCTAGCACCTGTACTTCATTTGTTTCACTACTCTGCCTCCCTTTGCTTTTAAAACTGTAAATTTAAAGACAGAGCATGTGATTGATGGAATAGATTGTGCTCAGTGGGTTACTGGACAAGTGGGAAGCTACCTAGCAGGGAAGGGTGGAGGAGAAAAGAGATCAGAGTGGATGATCCTCTTGAGCTCTTGAAACTTGAAGAACTCACCAGGAAGGTGACTAGAGCCAGGAGTGTTCCTGGCAAGGGATGTAGCACGTGCAGAAGCATGGGGCCTGGAGAGGGGTGTGCATATGTGTTGGGAAGTAAATGAAAATTGGGGTTAAGTGTTTGTCAGGAGTTAGTCTCTTTGGGGACCAGGAAATGTCCCAGGTTACATCCTTGATGTTGGAGAGTGATACATTTGGGACTTTTGTGGTTCCGCACATTTAGGAGTACCAGAATTTATATAATTATTTCCAGTAAATGTATCATGAGTGGAGACGGAGCTACAGAGGTGAGGCCTGGTGGGTTTGTAAGGTTTGTTTGATGGCCAGGTGACTTATTCATGTGTGCCAGTCTGTTAGGTCATGAGGTTAGCATCCTGTCAGAGACCTGGTCACTCTGGAATGGGCATACCCATAAATGTCAGGACTATGGGTCAGGGCCTTGCCTAACAGTGGAGCTTTTGCCTCCATTCCCTTGGGAGGGACCCCTGGGAGTGGGCTGGGGTGGCTGTGGCTAGCTGCCTCCTAACTGCTGCCTTGCCTGTTTACAGACCTGCTTCGGATGTTCTTTGATACCCTATACGATGAGGACGTGGTGAAGGAGGACACCTTCTACAGCTGGGAGAGTAGCAAGGATCTCGCTGAGCAGCAGGGCAAGGGTGTGGCCCTTAAATCTGTCACAGCCTTCTTCAAGTGGCTTCGTGAGGCTGAGGAGGAGGAGTCCGACCACAACTGAGGGCGGGTGGGGCCGGGGACTTGGAGCCCCATGGACACGCGGATGGCCCAGCCAGCCGCCCGGACTGCAGGGGGGCGGCAGCAGAGGCGGCGGCAGTGGGAGCCTGTAGTGCGGTGTGTCTGAGCTAATAAAGTGGCTGAAGAGGCAGGATGGCTTGGGGCTGCCTGGGGTCCCCCCTCCAGGATGCTGCCAGGTGCCCTCTCCTCCCCCTGGGGCACAGAGATATATTATATATAAAGTCTTGAAATTTGGTGTGTCTTGGGGGGGACACCACCGCCTGCCCCTGGGGTCCTTTTTTATTTTCTGAAAATCACTCTTGGGACGGCTGTCCTCGCTGCTGGGGGCTTATGCCCCAGCCCCCGCACCACCCCTGCTGCTGCCTGGGCAGGGGGAAGGGGGGGCACGGTGCCTGTAATTATTAAACATGAATTCAATTAAGCTCACTGCCTCTCTGCTTTATGGCCTGCTCCCTCTGGAGAAGGGGTATGGATAGGTGAGCAGCCTCCTTTCCAGAGCTGGCACTGTAGCCTGGCACCCCTCCTGCCTCTTCCCCTGTCCATGATTGCGGGGGCTGGAGTCACTTTACAGCAGGGTTGGGTCCTCGAGGTGGCCGTGATGGGGTGCCCTCATATTTAAGAGGGAAGTAGCTGTGGGTCAGTTAATAGAACATTTATTGCTGGTCTCGTCTGAATAGAGCGTGATCCAGGGCCCGTGTGTGGAGAGGTCCGTGGGTTTCCGGCTGTCTAGCTGGAGAAGCTCTTCATAGCTTCAAGGTCTCATCTGTAAAATGAGGGGGCTTGGGTGGCAACGAGGTTTTCTGTCCTCATGTGACTGGGCTGACCAAGCCCGGTGAGTCCCTCCTCCCTCGCCTTCAGATTCGCCCCGCAGTAGGGCCAGGGAGCGGAAGATCAGCCTTTCCTGGTCTCGGCCCCAGGCCGCCCCTGCGTAACGGTGACGTCGGCTCCGCCCCGCCTGCATTGGGTGGTGACGCGGTAGCCACACCCCGCCCTTACGTCACCGGCCCGTTTCCCTCTCCCGGGAGCGACGGCAGACGCGCGTCTCCCACCCCCTCCCCTCACCCGGCCTTTCCCCTCCCCGGTAACGGCCGCGGCCCGACCCTCTGCAAGGCGATGGCCGGGGCCCCAAGCGCGGGCTAGCTTGTCTGGGTGCCTGGCCATGGGCTGTATCGGCTCTCGGAGCCCGGCGGGTCAGGGTAAGAGGCGGAGGCCGGGCACGGGTTAGGGTTGACGGGCTGCGGCCACTTAGTGCGCGGGCCGAGGGTGGGTGGGGGCTTGAGGAAGGGGCCGGTGTTGGGAGAGGGAGGAGCCTGCACCGAGGAGGCGGGCCAGGCAAGAGGAGGGGGCGGGAGTGATCGGGGAGGGGGCTAAGCCGACTCGGGTTCGCTCCCACGGCCTGGCAGCTCTGGGCTTTACAGGGGCAGACTCGTGTCTCCGCTGCTTACCGCCTGTATTCCCACCGCTGAAGGTGGCAAGAGCACACAGCCTGGGGAAGGGCTGCTCAGTGTGATACCCCCACCCTTTCCAGCCCGTGGCAACTGGCCTTGCTCGCCCACACACTCACCCTTCTCTGCGTATACCTCTTCCCCTGTCTTGGGAGTGGCCCTCTGCTGGGAACTTGCCCCTTATAGCTGTGTTCTTCTCCCCTTAAGGAGGTAGGCAGCAAATGCTGGCCAGCACCCTACCACAGTTTTTGCCTAAAACTTACTCCCCGCTTCGGGGACCTGTGAGCACCTGATCACTTGTCACATCTTAAAACTGTTTCTCTTTCCCTGGCCCTGGACTAAAATCACCCTACCCTGTGGAGGAAAAGAGGAGCCCAGAGGGTGGCCATCGGGCTTTCTTTCCCACACCTGCTGACCCCTACTTGTGCCTTGGTTCCCATGAGTGGTGATGCATATTGGGGCCTGGTTTAGTCCTATGCCTCTGAGGTCTGCCTGCCTACTTTACTTCAGGGTCATGGGTTTCTCCAAGCCTCAGGCCAGACAGGGACTTTGTGATGATGAAGGCTGGGTTGAGAATGGGTCCTGGGCCTTCAGGGCAAGTGGTCAGTCAAACAGGCCTTAGTGTGGTTGGTATTTGAGATTCTCTGGAACTAAAGACTTTGGCTAAGGTTTGTACTTCCCTTGGGTTCCCATGAGGAATTCTGGGATTTGTAGTCTTAAACTTATGGCTTTCGAAGCTGAGAAGCCGTAGGCTGCTCTGATCCCTCCGGCCCTGTTTAGGCTTGGAGTTCAGGAAGTCATCTCTCCCTGCAGTCAGGGGGGTAGTTTGGCTGACCTTAGGACTGGCCTTGAGGACCTGGATTAGGTACCAGCTAGGGGCCAGGGATGGCCTGTAATTGCGTGTCTTCCTTCTGGTTAGTAGCATTTCTGGGGACCACCAGCTGGCTGAGGCTCAGGGACAGAGACGGCTGCTCCAGCTAAAGGTCAGTTGTGATGTACACTGCCTGTTGGCACTGTCCAGGGGATGGGCCTTGCTCCCCGAGCCCCAGAGAGCTCGTCTGGGCCCCTTGCACCCCCATCTCCTCGAAACCATGAGGCAGGAGTGTTCTCCTTATGTGACTAGGCACAGGTTCCAAGTGGGGAGGGGACTGGCTCAGCATCCGGAGCCAAAACAGGAATAGAACTGGGAGCTGAGCCTGGAGCAGTTCTGGGCTTTTGGTTCTCGGCATCAACACAGCCAGCATGCCTATGATTTCTGTGCTGGGCAAAATGTTTCTGTGGCAGCGTGAAGGGCCTGGAGGACGATGGACTTGTCAGACAAGTCGCAGAGGTGAGACCAGGGACCAGAGATGTGATCTGGGAGGTGATGGGAAGTGGAACAGAAAGGTGTTCAGGTAGCAAGAGGAAAATTACTCTCTGGCTTGGATGTTGGGAACCAGGCTGAAGCAGGGAGAGGACCTGGGTCCAGAGAAGGCATCAGGAAAAGGCTTTAGGGGACTAGGATGAAATCAGAAAAAATGATGGGTTTGTCAGAAAATAAGAGTAAAGAGGTGCATACTAGCCGAGACTGGTGAAAAGAAAGAACCAAGGCAGTGAGGGGAGAGAAGGAAGGCAGCGAGCCTGCCAATGGTCGAAGGTGGTGGTGGGGAGGGGGATAGTGGTGGTGGCAATGGAGGAATTCTGTGTGCTTTCCAGCAGGAATGGGTAGGCTGAGAAAACGAGAGAAGATTCAGAATTTATCAAAGTTTGGGTTTCATCCTTGGGGTTTTGATGGCAAAATAAATCCAGAGGAGGAAGGTTGCCAGTGGGCTACCACAAAAATGGCCCTAGGGGCCTGAAGGTCAGGGCTGTGAGCTCTGGGCTTTCAGAGTTGAGGAGAGCACCAGGTGGTCATTGATAGTCGGAAGGAGGGGGAAGAAGTGAGGAGAAATATGGCGACACTTGGTGAAACTGGGGATCCTGGTGGAAGTGGAGGCCCAGCTGAAGCCTTTCCCCCACCCCTCAGTGGCCTCGGACCCCGCGTGGGCTGTGGAGTGGATCGAACTTCCTCGGGGCCTCTCTTTGTCATCCTTGGGATCTGCTCGGACCCTCCGAGGCTGGAGCCGGTCCTCCCGCCCTTCCTCGGTGGACAGCCAGGACTTGCCAGAGGTGCTGGGTCCCTGGTGGTGGCAGTGGGAGGGAAGGGGGACCGCATCCGTATAAAAGGGATCTGTCTACCCCCACCCCCGCCTTGCCAGCCTGCTTCTGGCTCCCTTTTCCTGCGAGCGGAGGCGCTATCCGGCCGGCGGGCCGCAAGACCGCCCCCGCGCAGGTCTGCTCTGCTCGGCACCGTGCCAGCGGGCGGGCGGGCCAGCTCGCGCCTTCCGCGTTGACGTCAGAGCATCCCCGGCCGTATCCTGGGAGACCCTGTTGCATGGTGATGGGTTGCCAGGGAGACATACACCTTTTCGCTGGGTTTGGGCCGCAGCTGCGCGAAGCACCAGGCACTGATGGCGGCAGCTGGGGGGAGTGAGGGGAGGCAGGGAGAGCAGAGCCAGAAAACACCCAGCAGGTGCTCCTACCCCCAGGCCTGGCTGGAAGCTACCAGCGCCACCTTGGGGCCCTGCCAGCCAGGTACTAAAGGGGAGGGAAAGAGGGTGGGCCTGAGGTCAAGGGGCAGATGGAGGACAGATTGGTGAGGAGGGTGGGAACGTGAATCAGAGAAGTGGTAGGCAATCGGGGTGGGGGCGGGGCGTGTGCCTCCCACTTCAGTCATTCATTAAGAGAAACATGTGCTGGGGCTCACGAGGAGCACTGAGCCAGGTGCAAGGTGGAGGTAGGAACCCAGGTGAATCAGATCCTACCATCTGGAACTCCTTCAGGGAAGAGACAAGGGCATTGTTGGGGGGCGGGGCTCAAAGAAGCAAGAGAGAAAATGGGGCTGAAAGCATTATTAGGAGGTGGCACTTGAGTCAGGCCTTAAATGGTGAGGAACAGTTTGTCAGGCAAGGATGGCATTCTTAGCCTCGGGGAAAGCTGGGTTCCTTTGCCTGGAAGGAGAAGGGTTGCTTGCTGTCAGGGAAGGTGGAGAGTGGGGCTTTGTTGAGCAGAGATCAGGTAGTGCCAGGCTGGCTGGGAAGGAGGCAGGGGTCTCCCAGAGTGGGGGAGGTATGAAGGCTGCACTTAAAACTTCACTGGACAGTGGGGGAACCTGGAAAGGATTTTAAACTGGGACGTGCTGTGACCAGTTGCACTCCAGGAAAAGTATTTGTTTACATTTATACCTGGCCTCATTTATTCAGCATGTGTGTTTGGAGAGAATACTCTGAACCAGGCACTGTGCTAAAGACTGGGGTGCAGCAGTGACCAAACAGACCCCGTTCCTCAAAGAGCTAAGGACCAGTGAGTTAGATCAACAGGAAACAAGAAAACACACAAAGTAAACCTATAATTACACACTGTGATTCAGGGCCACAAACAGGGTGCCTTGATAGAGGGTAGTGATTTATTAGAGATGACAGAGGGTGGCTGGAACACTGGTGGGGGGTTCAAGAGGGCTCCTCTGAGGGCAGGATATTTTAGGCAAGACCTGAAGGATAAGAAGGAGCCAGGCAGGAATGGGAAGAGAGAAAGAAAGAGTCTGAGAGAGAGTATGTATGTGTATAAACACACATTCTTTTATTATTATTATTAAATATAGTCCATCGTTTACATTAGTGTTCACACTTTGTGTTGTATAGTTCTTTGCTTGCTTTTTTTAAAAAAATTTTTATTCTGGTAACATACAACCTAGAATTAATCATTTAACCACTTTCAAATATACAATTTGGTGGTGTTAGATACATTCACAATGCTGTGCACACGACATTCTAGGCTGAGTAAATAGCATGGGCGTGGAGGAGGCTGGGCACCACATGTGCTGATCTGGGCAGGAGACATTGAGGGCTTGAGGAAGGGCTGTGGCTGTGGGGGGAGAAAGACAAGGGTCGCATCAGAGGCGGACTCATTAGGTCTTAACAACAGATATGGGAAAGCAAAGCTTAGGGGTTTGGAGACAGGGTGAATGGGAGGATGGTAGGTGATGGTAGGTCAGGAAGCAGGGCCAGATGTGGGGAGGAGGTGTGGGTTTGATTTTGGTCAGGCTGAGTTTGGGGCCTTGGTAGGCAGCCTAGAAACAGATAGAATGTGGATCTGAAGATTGAAGGAGGAAGAGAGAAATGACAGGGAGAGGACCCTGAAGAAGTCTTTAGATGCCATACCCTGCTCCTCCACTTTTCTCCCCTCTTCTTAGAGGCCCACTCCATGTTTCTTCACTTCCCAACCTCTGGGAGCTGGGCAGATAGAGGTTTAGCAGCAGTTCTGTTCCCTTAGGCCTGCCCAAATCTCCATGGCTTCCTGGGAAGACATAGTTCCCTGGCCTAGCTTACCCTCTTACATTTCCTGGCAGCCACTGTTTCCTACATACTGCCCTGGCAGCCCTTCTCAGCTCCCAGCTCTTCGTGACACCTAGGGTGGGGTATGGGAATGTTGGGGGAAGCTCACTGCTGTCAGAGGGGCACTGACCTTCTGGTGGTGCCACCCAAGGTGAATGTTGGAGACACAGTCGCGATGCTGCCCAAGTCCCGGAGAGCCCTAACCATCCAGGAGATCGCTGCGCTGGCCAGATCGTCCCTGCATGGTATGCACCCCACTCCCATGCCTTGGGCCACTTGGTCCTTTCTCTACCCTTTGGCACATGCCCTTGGGGACTGCATCCTGTGAGCTCTTGCTGGGATCTGCCTTTTCCTCCTTTTCTCAGCTGAATCTTGGCCTCTTCCTCCCACCCAAAGGCACATGGGTACCCTACCTACTGCCACCCTGCTGTTTCCCTGCCCAGGTGCCCTCCCTGACTGTGCCCTTACTAGGCTTCTTCATTCTGCCCATTTCCAGGTATTTCCCAGGTGGTGAAGGACCACGTGACCAAGCCCACCGCCATGGCCCAGGGCCGAGTGGCTCACCTCATTGAATGGAAGGGCTGGAGCAAGCCAAGCGACTCACCTACTGCCCTGGAATCAGCCTTTTCCTCCTATTCGGACCTCAGTGAGGGCGAGCAGGAGGCTCGCTTTGCAGCAGGTGGGTGGCAGAAATGGAGTCAGCCACATCCGTGTCATCGGGCTGCTTTCTCTCATTTTCTGCGGCCTGGTGTGGGGGTTGGAGTCTTTCCACATCCCTGTCTCTTCCCTCTTCTGCCTCCAAGCTGAGCCCTAGTCTTAGCTCACCTTTTCTGCTAATGAATCCTGTGTCCCCACAGGAGTGGCCGAGCAGTTTGCCATTGCAGAAGCCAAGCTCCGGGCATGGTCTTCGGTAGATGGTGAAGACTCCACCGATGACTCCTATGATGAGGACTTTGCTGGGGGAACTGACACAGGTGAGAGGACATCCCTTGCTAGTGCTGCCAGCTGGAGTGGAACTGCCTGATAGGCCTTGTGATTCCGAGCTGCATCCAGAGCACCCCCAGTCTTTGGAAGGGGAGAGGAGAGGAGCAGACTCTGTCCAGGCAATCTTTGACATTCCAGGGGCAGGAAGGCTGTTCACACTCATGGATGGGGAAACAGTAGTTGGAAGCAGAATAGTTCCTTTTCCTCCAAGGCCTTCTCTGCCTGTCTTGCAGTTGGGCCTTGCCGTCCTCCAAAAAAAGAAAAGAAAAGCCTAATACCATCTTTGCAGCTTGTCTTTGGGAGGGTCTGCCTGTGCCCTTGGCCATCTCTCCTAGAGGCAGCCTGCTGGCTGGCTGTGGCAGGACAGATGAGCCACAGTGCAGCAGCAGAGCACCCCACAGGGCCAAGGGCCCCGGGCAAACAGGAAAGCCTGCTGGGTCTGGCAACCAGAGCTGGGCCCCAGAGCTGGCTCCCATTCAGCATCCTTGCATTCCAGCGGAGACCTGCCTGTGGGTCCTTCTCTGGCCTGTTCTTGCAGAGAGGACCCCGCGGGGCTGTGCAGCTGCACACACACCCCCGCTTCTGGGCCCAAGCCTCACGTGTCTCCATGACCCCCTTTGCCTTTGTTTGTTTTAGTTTTTCTTTTATTTTTTATTTCTTCTCCCCCCTTTACCTTTGAAGAGTGCTTCGACTTGCCCCCACTCCTCCAGTTACTTAACAAGCTCTTCAAGGTGGGCAATACACTAGATCTGACTGCAGACTGCTGCTGTGGTCCAGAGGGAACTGATTTGAATGCTGAGGCCAAGATAGAACCCTAAACCACAAGCGATTGTGTTTGATTGAGTTCCAGGCCTGCTTCGACCCCTGGGATAGCAATAACAACTAACATTTTCCTAGGACCGCTACTAGCCCATGTGGAATCTTTGGACAAATTAGAAAAAGACGCCCCTTTCTCTGGGCAGGCACAGCCCCATGTCAGGGCATGCTGCTTGGTGAGCAGAGGGTGGGCTGGATTTCAGCTCTCACTCATTGCCTTGAACAGGCTTCCCTTGTGCAGTAAACGATCGCACAACCATCCGTGGTGACCCTGCATTTATTGCTTGCTCACTGTGTGCCTGACTCTCTTGTTCTTTATTTTTATTTAATGTTGTTTTTTTTTTAAAGCAGTTTTATTGTGATATATTCACTCACCATACACTCTATCCAAAGTGTACAATCAATGGCTTTTATTTATTTATTTTTAAAGTATTTATTTATTTATTTATACCCCCCCTTGCTGCTTGTGCTTGCTGTGTCCATTTGCTGTGCATTTTTCTGTGTCTGCTTGTCTCCCTTTGTTGGGAGGTCTTGCTGCGTCAGCTCACCGCGCCACGCGGGCTGGCTTGTCTTCACCAGGAGGCCCCGGGAATCGAACCCGGGGCCTCCCATATGGTAAATGGGAGCCCTATCAATTGAGCCACATCCGCTTCCCAATGGCTTTTAGTATAATCAGTGTTGTGCATTCATCACTACAAAAAAAATTTTAGAACAATTTAATTACTCCAAAAAGAAAAACTCCACACCCCTTAGCAGTCACCTCCCAGTCTTGACTCTCTTGTTCTTGCAACAACCCCGTAAGGAAGGTACTATTAGAATCCCTAATCCACCATTAAGGAAACTGAGGCACTGAGGATTAAGTGCTCCTATCCACCACCTCACCCCACTCCCTCGCCCCCAGGGCTCTGTAGGGTTGGGAAGGGATGGGGAAGAAGGGGCTTCCAAGTTGGCCACTGGAAGTAGGGCCAGCAGGGCTGACTTCTTTTCTCTCCCCCCACAGATGTGGCTGGGCAGCTGCCCCTGGGGCCCCACCTCCAGGACCTCTTCACCAGCCGGCGCTTCTCCCGGCCCACGCGTCAGGGCTCTGTGGAGCCTGAGAGCGACTGCTCACAGACCGTGTCCCCAGACACCCTGTGCTCTAGTCTGTGCAGCCTGGAGGATGGGTTTCTGGGCTCCCCGGCCCGCCTGGCCTCCCAGCTGCTGGGTGACGAGCTGCTCCTCGCCAAACTGCCCCCCAGCCGGGAAAGTGCCTTCCGCAGCCTGGGCCCATTGGAGGCCCAGGACTCGCTCTACAGTTCGCCCCTTACTGAGTCCTGCCTTTCCCCTGCTGAGGAGGAGCCAGCTCCCTGCAAGGACTGCCAGCCACTCTGCCTGCCACCAGCAGGCAGCTGGGAACGGCAGCGGCAAGAATCAGACGTGGCCTCCTCCGGGGTTGTGTCCTTAGATGAGGATGAGGCGGAGCCGGAGGAACAGTGACCCAAATCATGCCTGGTAGTGGCATGTGTTCCCTGGCTGCTGCCGGGGCCAGAGCCTCTGTGCCTGAGTGTGGGCACGAGGCTTCCAGCAGAGCTCCGCAGCCTCGTGGGCTCCTGGGAGCACTCACTCTTCCGTTGTGTGTTTGCATGAAAGTGTTTGGAGAGGAGGCAGGGCCCGGGCTGGGGGCGCATGTCCTGCCCCCACTCCTGGGGTTTGCCGGGGGTTGCCCGGGGCCCCTGGGGCATGGCTACAGCTGTGACCGACAGTGATGTTCATGTTCTTAAATCAAAAAAGTCACACACACA
This sequence comes from Cabassous unicinctus, assembly GCA_029593785.1. Classification (NCBI taxonomy): domain Eukaryota; kingdom Metazoa; phylum Chordata; class Mammalia; order Cingulata; family Chlamyphoridae; genus Cabassous; species Cabassous unicinctus. The sequence goes on from JAQZBX010039192.1 coordinate 16,577, forward strand.
TTTCCTTCTGGGATGATGTGAACCCCGAAGGGGGCTGTTGTGACTGGGCGGTGGGGGAGGGAGCCTGGCCTCCCTGTCCACTCTCCCCACGCCTCTTTTTTGCTTCTCTCCTCACCTCCAAGTCCATGTGCAGTGCTTGACAGAGTCACCCCCACCCAGGGGGCCTGACTCCTGCCCTCCCAGAGCCTACAGATCAACCTTGCCCAGCTGGGCTCGTGCTGTGTTTCACTTCTCCATCGTCTCTAAATCTTCTTCTTTTTTCCTAAAGAAAGAGGGTTTTCGGTCTGTTCTTTCAATCGGGTCTTCTCTGGGAGGCACTGGAATGGTTAAAGGACCCTCTGCCCCTTTCCTGGCCTCATTAACGGGGCCTGGGCTGTAGGATGTGTGGGCAGGCTCCTGGCAGCTTACAGCCAACCGGGCCGCCCCATTTGCCTGAATTCTCTTTAGGGTGGAATTGGAAGGGGGAGCTCTGGTTGTTCTTCCAGAGAGGGCCACAAGGGGGCCACAGGGGTGGCTGGGTTGTTGTCAGCTAATGCCTGCGCAGGGCAGGAATCGTGCCAATGAGCGACAGTCATGATGGAGTGTCTCTCCTTGGGAAGGAAAGAAGGTAGTGCCTTTCTTGGCTGACAGGAAGCCAAAGCTACAGTCCTGGGGGTCCCTTTCCCTGCCAGGGTTTTAATGACCAAGCTGTGGAGGCATCAAGCAAAGGGACACTGGGCTCTAGATTTTTATGGCTGTGGGGAGTATGGGAGGTCAGAGGGCCCAAGGCAAGAACAAGATCCAGCGGGCACAGGCATTCTATATATAAGTGGCTCATTAGGTGTTTATTTTGTTCTATTTAAGAATTTGTTTTATTAAATTAATATAAAAATCTTTGTAAATCTCTATATACATCTGGTCAATGGAGATTCCAGTATAAACCCATCTTAGAACCCTTTTTCCCTCAAAGGGGGATCAGGGGTCAAGCTACCCAGTCCCATCCTGCCCGGGCAGTGCTGATCTTCCTGCCCTTGGAAAACCTGCTGCAGGTGGGTGCTGGTTCAGATTCCAGGGAGGATGGCTGGGAGAAGCCGGCACCTCAGGCTGCAGCTGCCTCCCGTTTTCCCAAGGCAGAAGGAATATGAGTGCTGCAGGACCTGGGCTGACAGCCACCATCCCAGGCCATCTATCGAGGGATTCACTGGCACTTGTCATCACTGTCAGAAGGGCTGCCCTCCCGGGGGAGGCCGTGGCGGGAGCGGGGCCCCCAGAGTGCATGCACCTCGGTGGTCTCTGTGTCACTGCTGCTGGTGGCGCTGTCGCGGAAACTGGCGAGGGGTGGCCGGACTTTGACGCCTTGCGCTGTGACAGAGCCCTCGATAGCCTTCCGGAGCTGGAAAGGTTAGACGGTCAGAGGTCTGGGCTTAGACTCTTCCCCAGCACTTCCCCCAGGTGAGCTGGATATAAGTATCCCTGTCTTTTAGGAAGTAGAGCTGGCTCTGGTGGCCAGCGTTCTCACCTCCTTGAGGGTGACAATTCCAATGAGTCTGCCAATACTAGTGACGTAAGCATGGTCCACTCCCAGCAGTGAGAAGATGGTGTGAGTCTGCGGGGTGGGGAAAAGACACCTTGGGCTTAATGTAAGAGGGGACAGATCTAAACTACAGGCCAAAGGGGCCTAGCACAAGGCGGTGGGCAATAGAGATACCACAGGCAGGTAGGGGGAGGGACAGGGCCACCAGAGGGCAAATAATGTTGCTGTGACCAGGCTTCAGAAACTTGATAGTCAAAATCCTTATGCTACTTATGTTGATGGGGAACTGGGGACAGAGGAAGAATTCTGAGTCCCACGTGAAAAGGATGCTGTAGGAGAGACCAGCTGTTCAAATATGACATCCAGTGATCGGCCAGGTATCATGTTAGGTCCTTCTTACATTATTGCTTAATTTCAATACTGTCCTGAGAAGTAGGTATTATACTCATTCTACAGAAGCAGCAGCAGGAGGGTCACCAGGACATTATAGTTAGAGGGAGGAAGCACAGCCCTAGTCCCCGTATGCAGATGCCTGATTAGTCATGGCCATACTCAGGGAGGGAGGTTCCACCCCATCACCTTCCTCCACCCTCCCAAACCATCCCCTGCCCTGGGCCCTGAATTTCATGCCTCACTATACTTTCTGGTAGCTGATTTGTCCTCATTAGCTGGCTGGCCAGTTTTGGTATATCTTCACCGACTCCAATATCCCAATCAATCATTTACATCTCTCAGACCAATTTCCTTTTCTGGGGCTCAAGCAAGATTCCAGGTCCTGTTGAGACTCAGCTTGCAGCCCAGGAGGGCAACAGTCAGCCCTGTTAAACTGCTTCCTCCTCGTGTTTTTCTTGCTTTGGGCCTACCCTCAAGCATTCAAATGTAATCACCAAGGGTTCCGAAATTGTCAGCCAGTTCTTGTGTTTTAAGTAGATTTTCTTGAGCCAGATGTCTTGAAAAACACTCTACTGACTCAGCAGTTCCTGGAATTTTTGGCCTATCATTTATCTCACTGTTCTGAATTTACTTGTAAGCCTCTTGGCGTAACGTTTGAATCAAAATGGGTGTTCATAACCCAGCTTCTTGAGTATCAAATTACTCAGAACTCATTTTAATTGTCTTAACACTTTAAAATTTTTTCTTATAAAGTTGCTAAATTTTAGCTTGAGGAAGGAACTTCCAGAATTTTCCTACCTTTCCCCATATAAGGCATGACAGTACTCATGAAAGGGGCCAGACGTTCAACAGTATTAGGATAAACTCTCCTATGCTTCTTCAATAAACTACATCATATTTTGTGGTTAGCAAGTTCTTCCTCATTTCTAACTTGAATCCTACATGCTACAAGTTAGCTTTAATTCAATTGTCTGACTTCAGGGAAACATGTTTATTATAAGAGTTCCTGTCTTAATAATCCCAAAGCCTTGTCTTACAGTCAAATAATCCCTCTCTTTATTCTAAAGATCCTGTTAAATAGTTCCTCTGGATTTTCTTCTTACTTTCCTTTTCTCCCCCCTGAAACCTTAATCAGAGGTTATATAATCTGGCCGGTTATATTAGCCTTGTAGGTTTGCAAACCACTGTCCCCAGCAGTCACCAAAGACTTTCAAAGCTTCCTGAACATCCTCGCCATTCCCCCTGCCTCCCAGCCTCCTCACCCCTCATCAGGACTGGGGTCTGCAACATCCTAAGGGGTGCTCCTGCTTTCTGCCTCCCTTCCATCCAACTTGGCTCTGCCAGCCTAGTGCTCTTTCTCAAATGTGAGTTAAGAGCCCAGACTCCCTCAAAATGGTCTGTGAGGCCCTTCCCAAGCTGACCCCAGCCTGTCCTTCCATCCTCAGATTCCGCCACACACCAGCTTCCAGTGTCAATCACTCATCCATTTCTGAAAACATCCATTTCTTCTACAACTTCAGCCCTTCCCCCATGATACCATCTTTTAAAGTCCCACTAATCCTTCAAGCCCCTCATTAAAAAAAAGTTGTCATCTCTTGGAAGCCTGTTTCAATCTCCAAGCTAAGAGTTGCCCTCTTCTTTGTGCTCCCTCTGTATTGTGCACATGTCTTTACTAGAGGCTGGCATCAAAATGGAGTATAATTGTTGGATTATATGTCTGTCTTCCTTAAGGAACTAAATTCCTTGAGGGCTGGGATAAGTTCTTACTTATAATCCCCCATTGTTCTCTCTGTATAAGTAGTAGTATAGTAGTAAGAACAATAATTCCTCAATTATGGGTCAGGTCCTGTTCGAAGTGCTTTATGTGTATTAACTCTAATTCTCAGAAAACCCTATGAGGTAGGAACTTTTATCATCCCCACTTTACAGATAAGGAAATTGAAGCACAGAGAGGCTAAGAAATTTGCCAAGGACACACAGCAGGCTAACGTGGCAAAGCTAAGATTGGGGCTTAGCCAGTCTGGCCCAAGCACTGGCATTCTTAGCCACCCCTCCCCTCACTCCTGCTTCTCTGTAGGTGGCTTCTGAATGAATGAAGTACTTAGCTGGTATGATGACCTCTTCCAGGTGCACAGGTTCCTAGTCTCCATTGCATTCTCTCTCCTCTTTGTTTCCCTCCTGCACTTAATTGGTCTACACTTATTGATTCCTCTGCAAGGATACTTTGAATTCTAATTTTTTTATGTTATCATTTCCAGTTCTTTGTACTTTTGTTAGACGGTTCTTCAAAGGCTTCTTCTCTTCCCCTGAATTTTAAGTTTGTAACAAACACCTACTTTGTTCTTTTTCTTTTTAATTTAATTAGACACCAGGGAGCCCATTGGTGGGCCTGTACTTCTTGGGCTTAGGAACAATGAATTGACAAGGAGAGGGACAACATAGCGTTCTGAGAGAATCCTGGGATGAGAGCCAGGAAATCTGGGCTCTGGACCTGACTGTGTTGTACTGATGTGGGCAAATGACCTCCTCACTGCATGCCTTAGTTTCCCCATGTCCTCAAATGGTTAGGACCAGAGGCTTTGGAGTCAGTTCATCTTGGATTCTAGGCCTGATTCTGCCACTTATTATTTGTGCCATCTTGGGCAGCTTGCTTAACTTTTCTGAATCTCAATTTTCTTCTCTGTAAAAATTGGAATGCCACAGTATCATACAGTGTGGGTGTGAAGATTGAATTAAACATGTGAAAAGCTTAGTATAGTCACTGGCACACAATAAGCACTCAAAAAATGTTAGTAGCAGTAGCATTGCCATCATCATCATCACTGTGGAAAGTTTTAGAGGTCCTAGGAAGAAAGGCTTGAAGTAAAACTCTACATGTTGTTTTCAGGTCTAGCTCCTTTTTTCTCGTAACTGCACTGCAGTGACCAGATCTTTGATGTGAAGTCTTTACCCAAAGGCTTAAAAGTTCCTTTATTACCTTTTGCTTTTTTTGTTTCTCTTTTGTTCCCTGTCCTTCCTGCCTTGGCCCCTTGTTCTGGCTCTTAAGCACAGCTTGTTTCTGCCATGGGGCAGAAGTTAGAAGCCCCAGCTTCAGGCCTTGGAGTGTTCACCCGCTGCTGCCTGCCCACCCCCACCCCATGACTCAGAGGTTTGCATTTAGGTAAAACACCCCTTGCATTTTGCTGGTCCCAGGAACTGTCCTACCAGCCCCTTGGGTGTGCCTGTGTTCCCTGCCTTCACTTGGAAGCCTGAAGTTGCCCAATGATGCTGGCCACCCCATCTTCAGGGGCCCCTGAAGCAGTCCTACTGAACCTCCCCACCCCTTTGGTATCTGCCCCACACACCACCAACCTGTCTGGACTCAACTTCTCTCCCCACCTCTGTGGCCTCAGTTTGAAAGGTTGTTTGGCTCTTCTGTTGAGCTCTTCCTGTGTCCTTTACCAGTTTTCCTTTGGTCCATATTAAGTCAGACTTTCTGGGGTCTGACATTCCGAGCCCCCCACTGGGCGTTTCTCATCTTTGTTTATCTCTTCTCTGCAGTGTCCCCACGCCTACTTGGCAGTTGGTCAGCTTGTTTATTAAATTTTCTTATCCCGCTTATTTCTTACCCATTTTTTGCAGCGTGGGTGTATCAGCCTTCTTGGGCTCTGGCAGCCTCCTGCCTAGCTCTGACCCTGGCCCAGTCTTCTGGCTTCCACCCAGCCCAAGCCCTGTCTTTGTTGTTGCTTTGGTCCAGAGTTCCCTGGGGGCAGGGCTGAGCAGAGGGAAAATGATGCCTGGTTTCACTGTGGATCAGGAAGGGGCTGAGGGGCTCTGACTCCTGGGCTCTCAGTGTCATAGCTCTTCTTGAAGCAAGTGGCCGAAAAACAGCACAGAGCCCACTCTCTGTTCCCCTTTTCTTCCCTCCTGACTTGAGTCCAAACTCATGTGGGGACCTAGATCCCCACCCTGTCCTCCTAAAAGTCCAGGCTAGGCCTGGACTGCTGGTCCTACCTTGTGCAAAGAGGTCCGCTCCACCAGCTGGAAGGGGGCAGGGTCAATTTTACAGTCACTGAAGTTGACAGGTTCATCCAATTGCTGCTCCTCCCACTCTAGAATCTGAGGGGAAGTGACCAGGAGGGTTAGGGAGATGGTGACAAATAGCTGTTCTCATTACCTGCAAGCTGGCCTGCCCATTCTCCTACCCCATGGTACCTCCTATGGGGACGGCAGCCAAGATGATGGCTACACACACCCAGGAAGAAGCAGGATCCAGAGTCTTGGTACACCTTACCTCCTCAGGGGTCATCTCCCCTTCCAGGTCTGAGTCACTCTAGGAGAGAGGGAGGGAGGTAGGCAGCTAGAGGCTGGAGGAGGTGGTATATCCCCGGCTCTGGGTAGGGTTCCCTGCCTAGACACTGGTCCTCCCTACCTAGTGCTCTTGGGCTACAGGGAGAAAGGGAGCGCTTACCGCCAGGGAGATTCGGACCCGCTTCAGCTTGCGCTTGTCACATGTTTCCAACTTCTCCAACTTTGTTAGAGCCAAACCAGAGAGAAGAGGAGTTGACGTTATGGGGGTGGGGGGGAGGCGAGGGGAAGTGGTGGAGCCCAGGAAGGGTACACTGCAGGGCCAGAGGCCAGAGCTGACAGCTGGGAGTGCAG
>JAQZBX010039193.1:0-23125 GCA_029593785.1 Cabassous unicinctus
GCTGTGAGGTCTTGCCGCATCAGCCCACGGCGCCGCACGAGCCAGCCTGCCCTCACAAGGAGGCGCCGGGAAGCAAACCTGGGGCCTCTCATATGGTAAACGGGTGCTCTATCCATTGCGCCACACCCGCTTCCTGCCGTGAGGTTGCTGCATCAGCTCACCGCACCTCTCAGGCCGGCGTGCCCTAACAAGGAGGCCTCGGGAGCGAACCCGGGCCTCCCATATGGCAAACGGGGGCTCTATCCTCTGAGCCACACCCGCTTCCCCTCTAATGTACTTTTAATCTCATAATTTGTGTCTTTTTTTTCCATAAGATATGTTATTTTTCTTGCAATTATTCAAATTCTTCTTTATGCTCACCCAGTATCTTCTTAATATCCTTCATCTCTTTAGCCATGTTTTCCTTCAACTCCTTTAATTGATTTAAGGGATTTGTATGAACATCATTGATCAGTTGTTTTAAATCATGTGCTTCATAAGTGTTTTTAATTTGTTCCTTTGGCTTGGCCATAATTTCCTGTTTTTTATTCTTGCTTGCAATCTTTTGCTAATGTTGAGACATGATTATGTTGGTGAATTTACTTTGATGATCACTTTCTTTCTTGCATAGTGGTTTTGTTCCATGGGCTCTTCTTTGATTTTTTGTTCAACTTATTCTAAATCTTTAAAATTGTCCTGTTTAAAATTTCAAAACAGTGCCAGAGAAACAGTAATGGGAGGTAGATCAAATCCAAGGGATCTGGGAATAGGGCCAAGACCCTTCTCTCTCCTGGCCTGCCAGCAGATGGCTCTCTTCTGTGAATCTTTCCATGGAGGTGACTCTTCTAACCTCCACTGGCTTGTGTTTCCACTCTGGTTAGCCACAACTCAAAGTTGAGCCCTGTTGTTTCAAGTGGTTGAAGAGAAACCACACTAAGCCATCAGCTGCACCCTCCCCCTTACCAGGGAGGAAAATGCCCTCTTCCCTCAGTTGTACATCAGCTACAGGCTAACCAAGGCTCTTCTTCTTGAGGTTGGAGGATGAGTGTCTTCCCAATCCTTGGTGATGAATAAGTCAGAGTTTTAGTTTCAACCTCTTTGTCTCTCTGACCCCTTCCCTCCTAGATTATGTACACAGCACTCTCCTGGTCTGTAGAGCCCCAAAGTATCTCCTTCAGACAGCTTCTGCCCTTCCTCCACTGTTTTTATGAGAGAAGTGAGCCCTGTTGACCAATTTTGACACCATCTTCCCAGAACTCCTCTGTCACCACTTTTTAAATTAGCATCTATAATCCTTTTTATACCATATATTAATAAGTAATCAAACTTACATGGAACACTAATATAGAGCTAATCCAAGTATTTCTTGGATGTTCAAATCCACTCTATAGCCTCACAACTCAATGATGTTTAGGTTTTCATTGACCATATCCAGTGATTAGAAATACCCTTCCTTACAAAGCAATCCATTATAGTTATTTCAAGTGGTTCTGAATATTAGAAGGAGTTTCTTGTTTAAAAGTGGGAGTTATAGCCTTAAAATTTTCAACTACTTCCTATGCACTCAAGATCTTAATAAACAAGTCTAGTTTTGAGCTTCCACTTCAAAGTACATCAAACATTTGAAGACCACTATCATGTATTTGTTTTATTTATTTTTTCCCATATTTATATTTTCTCCAGAAAGAATTTTCCTGGTTACTCCAATATTAATTGTGTGCTATGGCCCAAGGTCTCAGCTCGGTTGTTTTCCAGACCAGCTGCAGCATATGAATATCCCCCTTCAAGGGTGGTGTTTATCCAGAAACATCAAGACATTCCTCACAATAAAAGAGGAATCACTGCTATATCCAAATTTTGCAAACTTCAACTCTATAGCCTATTCCATGCTACATCTTACGAAGAAATTTGAGGGTTTTTTCAGGTAATATTTATAAATTGCTATTATTAAATAATATTGAACTAAAATCTAATAACTAAGATAAAGGACAAATTTGAAAGCATTAAGATAGATGTTTTTGTTTTGAATCTACAAAAGTAATTCACAAGAACAAGTTAAAAACTGAAAAGATATTACAAAAATCATATGCAATATAAAATTAAATATAAAACCTAGGAAAAGTAAAACTCTAATTCTAATTACTGATGAAATTTAAGTATTATATTGAAATAATAGTAAAAGAGACCAATATAATAGTGGTCTCACACTCAACATTTAAGATATGCAAAATTTAAGTGACTGTCCAAGAGCATTTCTAGATCAGATATGAGAATGATATTTCCAACTCAAACATTGTTCATTTTTCATAAATTATAGTTAGCTATTTATATCTTTGTCTATCTTATTATTCTAGAAGAAGAGAAGATGCATTGGTTAGTGGTAGGTGATACGCTACTAATTAGAAGAATAGGAAGAAATAATAATTGGGGAAAATGATCTGTGGAAATCAGCATTGCCTGACAGAATACTCATGGCCTTGAGTAAATTTAAGTACTCTTTTTTTTTTTTTCAAAGGTTTATTTATTTATTTATTTATCTCCTCCTCCTTCCTCGTCTGCTCTCTCTGTCCATTTGCTATGTGTTCTTCTGTGTCTGATTGTCTTCTCTTTAGGTGGCACCAGGAACCAATCCTAGGACCTTCCAGAGTGGGAGAGAGGTGCTCAATCTCTTGCGCCACCTCGCCTCCCTGGTCTGTTGTGTCTCTTATTGTCTCTGTTCTGTGTCTTTTTTTGTTGTGTCATCTTTCTGCATCAGCTCTCCACTTGGGCCAGCTAACAGTGCAGGCCAGCCTGCTTTCACCAGGAGGCCCTGGGAATTGAACTCTGGACCTTCTATATGGCAGACAGGAGCCCAGTCACTTGAGCCACATCCGCTTCCCTATAAGTGCTCTTAAGGAAATAAAATAGAAAGTAATTAAAGTTGGCTCAATCTTAGTCTAGGACTAACCCATAGGGATCATACTTAGACATAAACCATTCTTTACTAGAGCTTAACAGAGGGCAACCTGCCTATTTATGGTCCTCAGTTGACCTTAAAGTTGACTCCCTGAGACAACTGCTTGGAACTAAGAGATTGTGTAAGTTGTGTTATCAACGAAAGATTTAAACTAAAGAAATAGTCCTTTTATTTTCTTTCACTGTAGCATTATTGCCTAAGTATTGAGGTTGTTAAGGTTTTTTCATTAGGTACACATATTTATCAAACGCCTAAAATAGACCAGACACTAGGAAAGCTGTTAGTGATACAATGAGGAAAACAGGGTGTGAACTGTGCTCTGAAGTAAATAATGATTGTGGAGAAAACAGACAAGAATGCTTTAGAAAAGAAATGCTAGCCTAAGACTAGCATTGACAAAAATATCTCTTTTTTCTTTTTAGAATTGCTTTTTACAAAGTAGACTATTGTTTATCAAACGTCATATGGAAAAATAACCTTCAAATCGCATGACCCTGGATTGGTTAGGAGTCAGAGCTAGCTAATCTACTCTCCAAAAAAATGAATAGTTAGAAAGCCAAAGAAAGGAAAGAAAGCAGAGGACAGAGATGAAGAGCTTCAGAATATGAGAGGGACTAGAACTTTAAAGAGATGACCAGCAAAAGTTTTTTAAAGGTGTGCTTCAGTGAAGTACTTTTACACATGGAATGTTCATTATTAGTTTTTAATTTTTGATCTTCTGCACAGGCTATAATGTAAATCCACTTAATTTCCTCATATCTTTAGTCTCACAGTGCTGAATCAGTAGTATTAAAAAAGACAAGTTGAGCAATGCAATATAAAGATGATATATGATTAGATAGATAGATAGATAGATAGATAGATAGATAGATAGATAGGCAAACTGACTAACCATATGCATAGGATTTATGTGGTATCAGCAGTGGCAACACAGGGGAGAAAAGAACCACATATAAAGAGAAAAACACAAATTGAAGAGAAAAAAATCAGTGAAGGCAGTTATATTGGGATGGACACTGATCTTCCCATTATGTGTGGAATGAGGATGTAAGTTAGAGTTACTTAAAAACATTAGCAAAAATTTACCTCAAGGGACTGAAAAATTGGCAATATCCAAAGACTAGCATGTGGATTGCATAAGTTATCCATTAAAACATCTCTGTATGGAGATGTTATTATAGAAAAAGTGCATAGGATAGATTGGAAACTCCAGCTGTGGAATTTGGGAAGCCTTTCTCAAGGAGTTTGTACTTGATCTGAGAACTTGAGGTTTTGCAGATGGAAGAAATACCATGTGAAAGGGCAGAAGTTTATAGCAATCATGACACATATGGGGAAAAATAGTTGTTTCATTCATTTGGAATAAAGGGGATGGGTAACAAAGATGAGTCTGGAGAGGTAAAAAGGGGGTTGATCCTGCAGAGATTCTAAGTCTGTTAAGTCCTAAAGTTAATGGAAAGCTTTAAAGTACTTGTAAAAGGTATAGGAGTTGGTGAGGTTGGTATTTCATAAAGATTACTCTGGCTATAGAATGGGGGGGCAGGTATAATTTAAGAAATGTTCAATAATCTGAAGAGATGTATCAGTCACCTAACTAGAAATGACAGTGGTTGTGAAGATAGAAACAAGTGGAAAGATCTAAAAGCTGTCAATCACAAAGAATTGAAATAATTGTTCAGCGATTGTCTATTGAGTATAGGAGGGAAAATGACAATGATAAGACAGTTATGTTTCTCAAGTTTCAGAGTTGAATGCCTGGAAACCCTAAGATAGCGAATAAAGGAATGTGACTGGGTTGGCAAATTATAGTGTTGAGAGAAGGAAAGGGAGTTATTATAAAGAAAGGTGCATGTTGAGTTCTAGATCCTGAAGGGATATGTCTCATGTCAATTGAATATAGGAGTCTGGAATCCAGGAGAGATATCTAGGTTGGAGAGATATCTAAACTGTAAATTTTTAAATCAACAGCATATAGATGGAAACTGAGGCCATGTGGGTGGGTTAAATGGCCCAAGAAATAAGATAGTGACACGAAAAGAGGACCAAGAGATCCTGGGTCTCACTTTTAAAGGACGAGCGGGAAAAGATGAACTCACAAGAAACCAACAAGGAGTATTCATCAAGGTAGGAGGAAAACCAGAAGAGTATAGTGTCACAGTTCCAAAAAGAAGCCAGGGTGAACAGAGGTTACGGAAGGAAAGGGGCAGCATATGTCAATAGATTCAGCTCCACGTAAGTTGTTCATTCTTGAGAAGAACAGATTTAGTGGAATGCTGCTGTGGTGTGAAAACCAAATCCAAATGGATTAAAGAGTGGTGAGAAGTGGCAGGGAAGTGAAAAAAGCCAATATAGTTAACTCTTTCAAGAAATGTGAACTGAGAAAAAGAAGAAGCTAAGGAAATAATGAAGTAAAGAATTTTATTTTTCACTATGGGAAAAACATAAATGCTAATGGATAAGAGCCAAAAGAGAAAAAAAAGTTGAAGATATGAGAAAAGGATTTAATCAACAGACAGGGAAGAGGTGATGGTATCCAGGTATGAAGGGAAAGCTTAACCTGAGTCAGAAGGGCATGGGGAGGAACTTTCAGTATAATTAGGGTAACATTTATGAGCGGAGTCAATAATAATTCCCTTGGGGCATCATGCATAAACTGAGACTGTTCTTAGCAAACTGGGAATTTTTAGTAAAGACAAAGAAAATAATGGGGGCACAGGCATGTTGTGGGTAGAGGGGCTGAGAGTTGAAAAAGATTGATGGTTTCTATACGCTCTGTGAAATAGGAGATAAAGTCATCTAGTGAGAGTGAAAGCAGTAGTTAGCAAGGTTAGAGTTCAAAGAGTTGAAAAGCTTTGAATTACTAGTTTTGAAAAATGAGATACAGCTAACTAGGGAAAGTGAACAGATTAATCTGTAGCATTGGGGACTCAATTAAATGGAAAACAGAAATTTATAAGGAAATCAAGATTTGTATTACTGCTTGTCACTCTAGTAGAGCTCAACAGACTTAATATGGGCACAGAAAAGATGAGCAGGTGTTCTGATCCAGAGTCAGGCCTTTCAGGATGGGTTGAATATAAGGAAAGTGGGGCAAAATACAGAGCAGTGTATCCAATGGAGGGGTTGATTTATTGTGATGTTGCATGAACTTTTTAATTTCGCATTTGTTTTGTAAATTTTATCCTTTAAATTTACCTTTTTGAATAAGCTAACATGATTTGTTAGTATATTATTACATTACACATAATACAATATACTGATATATTAATATATTGAGGATAGAGGTAGGTGGTCAAAAATTTCTTTTTTTTTTTTTTTGGTAGAAAAACCACTTATCTCTTTTAAAAATTTTTATTAATTTTTTTATTTTAAAAAAAGCTTTAGATTACATAAATATTACATGAAAATATAGGGGATTCCCATATGCCCCACCCTCTGCCCTCCCACACTTTCCCACATTAACGTCCTTCATTAGTGTGATACATTTGTTACAATTGATGAACACATATTGGAGCACTGTCACTAAGCATGGATTATAGTTTACATTATAGTTTACACTCTGTCCCATACAATTTGTAGGTTATGACAAAATATATAATGGCTTGTATCCATCATTCCAATGTCATGCAGGACAATTCCAATGTCCCCAAAAATGTCCCCATATTTTACCTATTCTTCCCTCTCCCTCCCCTCAGAAGCTCTGGTGGCCATTCCCTTTATATCAATGATAAAAGTTCTGCCATTGCTAGAATAATACTAAGGCTATAATAGAATATTAAGTCTATTTCAGTCCCTTGTTCATTCCCCAGTATTGAGGATTTGGGGATGGTGATGCCCACTCTGTTTCTAATTGAGAGGGGGATTAGATCATATGAGGCAGATGGATGGAGTTACCTTACTTGCAGTTACAGACACTCTCTGTTCCTTGGGACCAGCGTTGTCCATCATCATCTCTTTGTTAGTTGCCCTGAGTCCAGCAAACTGGAGAGTAGGTGTTGTAACTCTGCTGAGATTCAGGGCTCAAATGGCACATGGACAGACCAATGATTTTAAGTCTCTGGGACATATATTTAATAAGTATAGTGCTAATTATAGATTCAAATAAAAGGGACAGAAGAGCCATGTGTAGGGAAACTATAAATGAGTCCAACCGTGTTACACTGGGGAACATAAAGTCCAAAGTAAGGCCCACTAACAAGGTGCCAAATCCCTGACCTTCTTTACCCTGCTTATAGTGTCTGGAACCCTCAGGAGCCCTGTTATCTGAGGTTTATTGTGGCAGTCAATGAGATCCTCTGAAACATGAATAAATGTAACCTCTGGAATGATCTCCCCCAACTCAGCCATAAAAACTCATTTGTATTTACCATTTTGCCGTTTGGTCAAAGTCTTTTTCCAGATGCATTGCTAGTTGGCACTTGGTAATAATCCCTCGGTGCCAGGGATGTACATCCCCAGGAGTCATGTCAAACAGGGGTGGGGTGGGGGGGGCGGTAGTGTATTTATATGCTGAGTTTGGCTTAGAAAGAAGACACATTGGAGTAACAAGGAGGCTTTCAGGAGGTAACTCTTGGGCAATATATAATACTAGCCTAAGTTTTAAATTCACAAGAAAATGTTCATGAATACAATTATCAATATCAAGGGCCTGGCGTACTGGTCTGTCTTCCTTCACTAGGCATTGCCCTTGTACTCAGGAGATTCTTTCTGTCCTATTAGAGAATACAGCAGAACTCCAGGATGGGAATTCTCTATTCTTTCAATTATTGTGTGGGTCTCCACCCACTGAGAAAATGCCCCATAAACACTTGAACATATTCATATACCTTAGAGGCATGCCGCAGGTGAACCCCTCCCCATGCATCCCTCATCACCAACACTCCACAACAGTGAATCTTCCCTGCCAGAGTTGTAACCCTTCTGTGATCCAAAAACCTTTCCAAAAACAAAGCCAACAAAATAACCAAATAAAATTAATAAGAAAATGAAATAATATTCATTTTAAAAATAAAATACAAAAAAATTTAAAAATTTGAAATAAAAATATTTTTAGACATTGCATCTTTCATCACTATAAGATTTTTTGTCTTGCATGTACAGTGATATTTTCTTCTGTATATTCCCCCAGTGTCTTTTTTTTTCCATTTTATCTTCAAGGAAGCTCTAGGTTACAGAAAAATCACGTAGAGAATATAGGGGGAAAAAAAAAAGAGAGAGAGAGAATATAGGGGATTCCCATATACACAATGCCCTCTCCCTTTTCCACCCTCCCCTATTAACATTTTACATGTGGATGGTACATTTGTTACAATTGATGTACAAATATTGCAGCATTGCTCCTAACCATGGTAAATGGTTTACATTGTCGTTTTCACTTTGGATCATATACTTTTATAGGTTTTGGTGAAATTTAAAATGGCCTGTATCCATTATTGCAAGATCATGAACAACATTTCTAATGCCCTAAAAATACCCTATGTTCTATCTATTCTATTCTTCTATCCATATCCTCTTGGAACCTATGGTAACAAATAAGTTTCAATTTTTGAAGAATAAGATTCATAGTTACTTGCAATAATATTGAGAGCTCGACTTATTGGTCTGTTTTCTTTTATTAGGCACTGCCTCTGTTCTTGAGGGATTCTTGTCCCTTTAATTGAGAACATAGCAGGACTCCCCTGGATGGAAGTTTAAGATTTTCTTGTTTATTGTGTGGGTCTCCACCCACTCATACAACACACTATGACAAGATAAATACTTACATCTTCCAAAGAAGCCTGCCCCAGGTGTTCCCTATCCCTAACCCCCCACACGCAACACCCGACAACAGTAACCCGCCTCTGCCATATTCGCCAAAAGAACATTCCCAACTTTGTAGTTTTAACCATAGGCATGCAAATCTCCAGTGTTTACCTGCTCTTTCCCCGATCCTCCTCCCAGTTCCATGGATAATCCCACCCAAATCCCCCACCCAACTACCCCCACAGAACAGCACTGCTGAACCCAATCACATAACTGCACCACTGTAATGCCCATCTACTGCCCACCCACACATTTCCACCTTATAGATTTTGCCCATATGGACATCAGCTCACCACCCTCTACTCCCTTTCTGTCTCCTGTAAACCTATCTTTCAGACTCTAGCTCTGGGAGTCTGCTCAATTTGCTTACTTCATATCAGTGAGGTCATGTAATATTTGTCCTTCAGTGAGGTCATGTAATATTTGTCCTTCAGTGCCTGGCTTGCTTCACTCACCATGTCTTCAAGATTCATCCCTGTTATACCATGTGTTAATACTGCATTCCTTCTTACAGCTGAATAATAGTCCATTGTGTTATATACTACAGTTTTCTTATCTACTCATCTGTTAATGGACAATTGTGTTGCTTCCAACTTTTGGCAATAGTGAATAATGCTGCTATGAACATTGGTGTGCATATATCTGTTTGCATTCCTGCTTTCAATTCCACTGGGTATAAACCAGCAATGGAATTGCTGGATTATATGGCAGTTCTATAGTTAGGTTCCTGAGAACTACCAAACTGTTCTCCACAATGGCTGCACCATTCTAAATTCCCACCAGCTGTGGATAAGTGTTTCCTTTGCTCCACATCCTCTCCAACACTTGTAGTCATCTGTTTTTTTAATAGCCACCAGTATAATGGGTGTAAGATGATATCTCATTGCAGTTTTGATTTGCATTTCCCTAATAGCTAGTGATATTCAACATCTTTTCATGTGCTTTTTAGCCATTCGTATTTCTTCTTTGAAGAAGTGTCTATTCAAATCTCTTCCCCATTGTTTAAATGGGTTGTTTGTCTTTTTATTTTTGAGATGCAGGATTTCTTTATATAGGGGATATTAGACTCGAATCATATAGATGGTTACCATTGAGTAGGCTGTTTCTTAAAAACTCCTTTGAAGAACAAATGTTTTTAATTTTGAGGAGATCCCCTTTATCTATTTTTTCTCTCATTGCTAGTGATTTGAGTGTAAAGTTTATGAAACCGTTTCTTACTACAAGATCTCATAGATGCTTCCCTACTTTATCTTCTAGTAGCTTTATGGTCTTGGCTCTTATATTTAGATCTTTGATCCATCTTGAGTTAGTTTTTATATACGGTGTGAGATGGTGATCCTCTCTCATTCTTTTGAATATGGATATCCAGTTCTTCAAGCACCATTTCATGAAAAGGCCATTCTCTTCCAGTTGAGTGGGTTTGGTGGCCTTGTCAAATACCAGTTGACCGTATATGCTAGAATCTATATCAGAATTCTCATTTCTGTTCCATTGTTCAGTATGTCTATCCTTGTGCCAATACCATGCCATTTTGACCACTGTAGCTTTGTAGTATGTTTTAAAGTCAAGTAGTGTAATTCTTATAATTTCATTTTTTTAAAATATCTTAGCTGTTTGAGGTCTCTTGCCCCTCCAAATAAATTTCATAGTTAGCTTTTCCAATTCAATAAAAAATACTTCTGTAATTTTTATTGGGATTGTGTTAAATCTATAAATCAATTTGGGTAGGACAGATTTATTGATGTTTAGTCTTCCAATCCATGAAGAGGGAATATTCTTCCATTTATTTAGGTCTTCTTTGATTTCCTTCAAAAATGTTATATAATTTTCTGAATACAAGTCATTTACATCTTTACTTTATTTTGTTCCTAAGTATTTGATTCTTTTAGTTGCTATTGTAACCGAATTTTTTTTCTTGATTTCCTCCTCAGATTTTTCATTATCAGTGTACAGAAATGCTACTGATTTATGCATGTTGATCTTATATCCTGCCAGTTTACTGAACTTATTAATCAGCTCTAGAAGCTTTGTTGTAGATTTCTCAGGGCTTTCTATGTATAGGATCATGTCATCTGCAAATAGTGAAATTTTTACTTCTTCTTTTCCAATTTGAATGCCTTTTATATCTTTTTCTTGCCTAAGTGCTCGAGCAATACAATGTTTGATGTTAAACAAGAACAGTGACAGTGGGCATCCTTGTCTTGTTCCAGATCTTAGAGGGAAAGTTTTTAGCATTTCACCATTGACTATGCTGTTAGCTGTGGGTTTTTCATATATACCTTTTATCATATTGAGGAAGTTTTCTTCTATTCCTATCTTTTGAAGTGTTTTTTTTTTTTTTTTCAGGAAAGGGTGCTGTATTTTATTGAATGCTTTTTCTGCATCAATAGAGATGATCATGTGATGTTTTCTTTTGTTTTGTAATGTGGTGTATTACATTGACTGATTTTCTTATGTTGAACCATCCTTGCATACGAGGGATTAACCCCACTTGGTGATGATGTATAATTCGTTTGATGTCTTGTTGAATGTGATTAACAAATATTTTGTTGAGGATTTTAGCATCCAGGTTCATTAGAGAGATCAATCTGTAGTTTTCCTTTCTTTTGGCATCTTTATGTGGCTTTGGTATTAGGGTGAAGTTGGCATCATAGAACGAGTTAGGGAATGTTCCATCCACTTTTGCTTTTCGGAAGAGTTTAAGCAGAATTGGTGATGGTTCTTTCAGGAATGTTTGGTAGAATTCACCTGTGAAGCCTCCTGGTCCTGGGCTCTTCTTAGTTGGAAGGATTTTGATGACTAATTC
Organism: Cabassous unicinctus; assembly: GCA_029593785.1. Classification (NCBI taxonomy): domain Eukaryota; kingdom Metazoa; phylum Chordata; class Mammalia; order Cingulata; family Chlamyphoridae; genus Cabassous; species Cabassous unicinctus. The sequence goes on from JAQZBX010039193.1 coordinate 11,544, forward strand.
TATCTTGTTACTTGTGATTGGTCTGTTGAGTTCATCAATTTCTTCTTTCGTCGAAGTAGGCTGTTTGTGTGTTCTTGGAATTTGTCCCTTTCCCCTAAGTAATCTATCTTGTTAGCATACAATTTTTCAAAGTATCCTCTTATGATACTCTTTATTTCTGTAGGGTCAGTGGTGATATCCCCTTCCTTGTTTCTTATTTTATGTATTTGCACCTTCTCTATTTTTTCTTTGTTAGTCTAGCTAAGTGTTTGTCAATTTTATTAATCTTCTCAAAGAACCAGCTTTTGATTTTGTTAATTTTTTCTAGTGCTTTTTAATTTTCAATTTCGTTTAGTTCTACTCTAATCTTTGTTACTTCCTTCTTTCTTCTTGCTTTGGGATTAATTTGTTGTTGTTGTTTTTTAATTCCTCCAGGTATGCAGTTAAGTCTTTGATTTTAGCTCTTTTTTTCTTTTTTTAATATAGGCATTTATGGCTATGAATTTCTCTCTCAGCACTGCTTTTGCTGCATTACATAGGTTTTGATATGTTGTTTTGTCATTTTCATTCATTTCAAGGTAGTTACTTATTTCTTTTGCAATTTCCTCCTTGACCCACTGATTGTCTAAGAGTCTGTTATTTAACTTCCATATATTTATGCCTAGTCTGGTTCTCTGCCCCTTATTGATTTTCAGCTTCATTCCATTGTCATCAGAGAAATTACTTTGTATAATTTCAATCTTTCTGAATTAATTGAGAGTTGTTCTGTGGCCTAGCATATGGTCTATCCTGGAGAATGATCCATGTGCACTTGAGAAGAATGTATATCCCACTGTATTTGGGTGTAATGTTCTGTATATGTATATTAGGTCCAGATCCCCTAATGTATTATTTAAGGCCTCTGTTTCTTTATTGATCCTTTGTCTAGATGTTCTGTCTAATGATGATAATGGTGAATTAAAGTCCCCCACTATAATTTTAGAGGTAGCTTTTTTTCCAGTTTTTCCAATGTTTGCATCATGTATTTTGAGGAGACCTGGTTAGATGCAAAAATGCTTATGAATGTTCTTTCTTCTTAAAAGATTACCCCTTTATTTATATATAGTGTCCTTCTTTGTCTCTTGCAATAGTTTTGGATTTAAAGTCTATTTTGTCTGATATTAGTATAGCTACTCCCATCCTTTTTTGGTTATTGTTTGCATATAAAATTGTTTTCCAACCATTTACTTTCTACCTCCATCTGTCCCTGGGTCTAAGGGACATCATTTCACACAAACTAGAATGGCTGCATTTTAAAAAATTGAAAATATCATATATTGGTGATGATATGGAATAACTTGCACTCTCATACATGGCAGATGGATATATAAAGTGAAAAACTGTTCATCAGTTTCTTTTCAAAGTATACACACACTTATTGCATTACTTAACAATTCTACTTTAAAATATTTACTCAACAGACAAAGAGATTTATGTCAATGAAAAGACTTGCATATAATTTTTCATAGAATGCATTCATAATGACCCAAAACTTTAAACAACCTAAATGTCTATCAACAGAATAATCAATAAGCAAATTGTGGCATATCCATGAAATGGAATACTATTCAACAATAAAAATGAGCAGACCATTGATACATGAAGCAAAACAAATGAATTGATGGATAACACATCATGCTGCATGAAAAAAGCCAGACAGAAAGAATCTACATGGTATGGTTCTATTTTATGAATTTCTAGCCCAGGCAAAACTATTTATGGTTTTAAATAGGACTATCGTGATTGCCTGTGTAGCAGTGAGGATTGGCTAGACGGAGGCATGAAGAAACATTCTGGGGTGATAGAAATGTTATTATCTTGATTAAGAAGTGATTACACCCGTTAATACATCGACCAAATCTCATGGAAGTGTGCACTTAGATTTGTGCATTTCCTTATATATAACATTAACTTCATTTAAAATAAAAGGCAAATATAAACAAAAACAAAAAGGTTGGCTTAATTTCAAGAGCTTGATCTTTACTCTCTCATAGAACAGTTTAAACTTTGTGACAGTTCTAGCAGCCACTTTTAACAGGTAAAGCAACTGTTTTCCCCAAAACAAGACCATCTGAGATGTCAAAAGTCCCCTAAAAAGTTCTTTTTCTAATAAGCTAGTACATTACTTAAGTGACCTTATATGCTATAACAAATAAACTCTAAATTCTAAATGACTTAACAAAAGTTTATTTCTGCTTAAACAATTTCATTTCCCCCAAGACAAAGAGAAGAGTACTACAGAACAATCTACAAGTCAAAGATTCTGTCAAAATCAATATCCTCTTCTCTTTCTCATCTCTATCTACAATTGCAGTCTTTTCAAATTTTAATTAAATGATAAATGCAGGCCATGGTTGGTTAACTAAACAATAAAAGGTTACCTGAAAATTAATGCCTTTCCTAATATGTTTCTTTTTAGTCTGAGTCACACATGCTACAAGAACTGACATGAGTATAAACTAACCAATGTTTTAAAATACTTTCATTATGGCATGAAGGTGAAATAGGTGATTAAGGTATTAAATTTTTGAGTTAAATTTCACTAGTAACATAATCATAGCCAGATAATTAATATACTTCATTTTATCTGTAGCTAAATTCTGGTCCTTTTAATATGCCCTCTAGCCAGAGGAAATGCGAAAGGCTTTGACTTATTCTGTTCTGTAGTCATTTCAGCTTTCAAAAAGCTCTTCTCTCAGCTGTTGCTAAGAGGGAAAAGAAACTGTTGCCAAGTAACAAGAAAATACAGTGTCCAGCATGTATCTGTGTCTCCTCAGTCACATGTCTAATGCAAAACTCTCAGCTGTGTTCAAGGACATGGTGTGAGTAAGATGTCATTCAGAACACAGCAATATCAGAAGCTCAGGACTGTCTGACCGCTGAAGACAGCGCTGAAGTTCAGGGCTTCTCTAATAGTGATATTCAGCTCTCTCTCTCTCTCTCTCTCTCTCTCTCTCTCTCTATATATATATATATATATATTTTTTTTTTTTTTTACATTCCACCTTGAAGAAAAAGTGCATTAGTAATGCAATTGCACTTCTCATTTACCTGAAACTTTTTCCTTAATTGTGAGCAAGTACTTTGAAGGAAGATTATCTGCTGACTTCACTTCTTCCTCCTGACCAAAACAGATGTCTTATCTGACCTGCTTAATAAGATTTGAAATTTGTTCTTAAGCACTAGTTGGGTAAGTAGAACTATTATGATTCACCTTGACATAACACCAGAGAATCATTTTGTGGTTTGAGAAGGTTACAGGTACATGTTCAAGAAATTGACTCACCTAGCTGACATCACAATCCACAAAACATTCAAAGAGCACTCACTCTGAGTAAACCACAATGACTACCCCTCTTCTATGTCCCCTTCTGGTAGAATCTACAATAATCCTCCACTTTTGCTGCCTTGTTTGCAACATGTATCCACACCATGGCCACAGGTGATTGGGCCAATTATGGACTTAAGGAGAATCAATCTGCTAGATAAGGTAAAGCAAATTCAATGCCTTTGTTTGAAAATGTATATTAGGAGACACAATGAGATGGTACTTTGCACAGGGATTGTTATAATTTTGGGGCCATATTAAATCATATACAGGCTGGACAAACTCAAGTACATAGAGAAGAGACAGAGGTAAGGTTAATAAGGGAATAAGAGAGACTGTGCCACCCCCTAGATTGAAAGAGGAAAACAAGGAATTGTCCTAGTGAGATGTAAACATTGACTTTAATAAGATCGGTTATATTAGCATTACTTCATTTTATTTTTCAATTATTCCTCTCAAATGTGCTCCATCAAATCCCTCTTTCTTTAGCCTTAGAAAGATTCTATAACTTCCTGGTCACCATCACTTAATAACATTATTTCAGTCAAGTTTGCTATTCCAATTTCATACTTGATTCAAAGCACGTATTAGTTACCCTGCACCACTCCCACCTATGCCTTATAATCTCTTGCTCCTCTAGTGTCTTGGTGCTGGAGAGAAAATACTTAATAATGAAGAAAAGCATTCTTATTTAACTTGGCAAGTTTATCTTTGTGGTGAGTATACCTGTGCAGTTTGTCTCAATCTGATTCCACCTGATGGTTTATGTCCCTGGGGAGGTGGTGGTTGTGTTCAGCTTCATCCTGGACCCCTCTCCTGCTGAGTACGTCTTCAGATGTGGGGAGCTCTGTACTCATATGTCCATGGTAACAGTCCAATTTCTGACCCCTTTACTATGTTGGGCATCCCATTGCTTTGCCTGGCAGCTGCATGAGCAGCTGTGTCTTCTGCCACTTTTTAAATTTTCTTATTCCTTCCATCAGATATCCGGTAACTACTGAGACCCTCTCTCTTACCAACTGAGAATAAAAGAATACAAGGATGGTATAGAGGTTTTCTATGTATGCTTCACCATGCTTCTTCCAAGGATACTCTAGAAGATCCTCAACCTGCAGAAATCTGTAGACCATATATGGACAATACCCCAAACACAGAGGATACCTGTCAAGATCTCTCAAAAACCTCCTCATTATTGTCTGCCCTAGTGATCACAACTTAACAGGCCTTCAAGTTCTGCAGTTTGACAAATATCCAGCCAGGGAATGAGATGCCTAGTTCTGCTTCCTAGAGGCATCCCCAATCTCTCCTGTGGTTCTTTTGGGCCTCCCCTAAAACTTGGCTTTGATAGTATAAGGAGCCCTTACTTCCTCTCTTCCATGATTGGTAGGCAGGACGAAATGAATAGCTTCTTACCGTTTTCAATACTACCCAAAATTCAAAGACCCTATAGCTTTTCTTTCTCTCCTCTGGGGAGGGGATGGTGGTATGATGGTTGATAAAGTCTAGACAGAAAACAGGACTCCATAGTAGGTTGCTCATCAGAATTCTCTTTAGAATGTGAAACACTTACAGCAATTGTCAGCTTAGCTTATCATTAGTCTTAACTGTGATCTAGAAAATCAATTTAACATCTTTTACACCAACTCTATAGTTAAAGATACTTTTCTCAGGAGGACCAGCTGTATTTCCTACCCTTTATTTCTGTGAGATTTAGCATTAACATAAACCAATTACTTACTTTATCAGTTTGTGTAGGTTTCTGTCTTTATGTCCAAGCATTACCCAACTGAGACAATTGGCAAGTTCCCATTAAAGTCCCTGGGGAGAACTGAGAGACCGACACATCTGTTTCCTAGTGAACAGATTCACTAAGGAACTTAGAATCTGTTGGAAATACAAAATGTACACAAAAATAACAACATATCATATTAGTTCAATGAGTACTGAAAGAATGGTAAGAGACAATAGTCACTCCAAGAGTCTGCTGGTTCATAGCTGGCAATCATGCCATTATCATTGAGAATAAGTAATTGGGAAATAGAATCACATTTCCATTTAGAAAAAAAAAAAGACAGTCTGTCTCTGCATTTTGAATGCTTTGAATACTATCTTTAGACAAATGTTCTTTTAAGAATAAAATGCAATTTACATGCCTTCAAACCACAGTAGTATCTAGGGTAAAAATCCTTTAAAAGACAGAAGATAAATTCAAAAAACTTTTCCGTGTGTGTGTGTATTTTTATGTTTATAAATGGATGTGCACATATATATATTTAGGTATGCATGTATTTGTAAATGTATATTTATATATTTATATGTATATGTATTTATATACATATATTCTAAATAAAAGTAGTCAGGAATAACATAAAATAGAGATCATATCTTTTTAATTCATTTCAATGACCACTATATTATAATATTTGAATGTTGGCTGAGCTAATTAAAAAAAGAACAAGTTTAATATTCTAAAATATGACAGTAAGATATACTTACATTCAAACTTACTTTGGAGTTCTGAATCTGTAACTTACTACCTGTGTAGTCTTATGGAAGTGAAATGTTCTTAATATCAGTTTTCTTATTGTTTATTGGTAATAAATTTGTACCTATGACATAGAATTGTTTTAAATATTATATGATATAACATATATATCTCTATAAAATATGAAATTATAATATCATGGCATATATTACCTGTGGTGTGATATGATATTATATAATATATATATAAAATACATAATATATAATATAATGACAGATATACATGATATATAACATGCCTTTTATGTGGAAAGTGCTCTGTGGTTCCTTGTGCAATTAGTCATTTCATTAAATTAATATTTTATTGATTAACAATATATTAATTAATTAATATGGCCATTATTAATATTTTTATCACTATGGATTTTATGATTTTGCTTCTATTCTTGAAAATTACTTAGGAATCCTTAGTCCAATCTTCTGGTTTTATAGCATGACTATCTCAAGTAAAGAAGAGGGTTAAATCATCCAGTAAATTCAAAAAATTTCCTCAATCTTGACACCATCAATAATATCAGCACATAAAGAGGTTTAATATTTAATCTGCCAGTACTTTTGTTTCTGGCCTTACAACAAAGAACTTTCTATTTCTGACCATCTTGTATAAACCTAACTGAATCAGCAACGGAAGCCTTAAGGGAGCTGGGACAATTCTATTTTATCTAGTATTCAGGATATGTACCATGTGGGGAGACTGAATAAGTCTCAGTAGATTGCTTTATCTGAGAGGCCATGCAGAGCTTAGTGTGAGGTGGTATATGAATATTAAAGAGAGAGAACTAATATGTAAAATGAGTGGGGGAACTATAGGGAGGAAAAGGGGAAAGGGAGAAAGAGAAAGAAAGAGAGAGAGCAGCAATGGACTAGGGAGAGTAAACTGGGTAGATTCTTGACTCTGGTCCCTGGTGCTGGCCCTCACAAGGCTCTTGTGTATTTCTTGTCCCTGGTTCTGACATATAGCCTTATAGAGAACTTTGCAAATGTAGGGGATAATTCAGAATAATGTGGATCTTCCAGTTAGCTGGGTGAGCTCATTTGTGCCTCATTAGAATCCCCCTCCCTCAGCCCTTGCATTCTAGATGACTGAGCAGGGATCTCAACATTAGATCCCTCTGAAAGGCTGAAATCCATTACTGTTGCAATTTTCTAGGAGTATTTTTACAACAATCTTAGCATGCTATATACTTGGCACCTGAAATAGAGGGGAGCTATATCAAATAGAACAGAATGTGACTTCTTGAGTATTATGGTGTCTTAACCCAGAACCATTAATATATTAAATCAACATAACTTTAGTAATTCACCAGAAAAAAATAGTGATTCTCCCACAACAGAGTGTAATATGTAGTCTACTGAAGCAGAAGGCTTATTAGGATGGTGTTCAAACGTGAGGTAGGCTGCTTACCTGATTTTATGCTTTGTAGAATACAAAAATCTTGTCTTTAAATTGTAGGTCGGTCCATCCAATTCACTTGCAATTCTTCAACTCAGGACTTTTGAACAGGCCATTTTCTGGCCTTCATGATGACTCACTCTCTTTTTATTCCTATAGAATGCAGCAAACATTAAAATCTCTGTAGTGGAGTGTTTCTGATACCGGTTTCTAGTTCTTCTGTGTTAAGGATCTACCTTGGTCCTATTTTTATAGTTTCCCTTTTATTTTCATGTCCCACACATCCTTATCCTAAGCACTGCATTCAGATGTGATATTATGGGTTTCAGGGCTTTTTTTTTTTCAAATTCTCTTTCACTCCATACTGACTTTATCTATTAACTTATCCAGAGGTTTTTCTCCCAAAATAACACTATAAATTATCTATTGTTATTTTCTTAGTAATTTTGGATGGCCTTTTTCTCCCCTTAACTTCTGGATGCTCTGATCAATGTCTGGGTTATGTCTATTGTGATAATGAGGTGTGTAGTGATGCTGGATTTAAAATCTTTTTTGGCAAAAAGGGTCATTTCCTCATTAGGGTCTCAACTGCATATGGATTTTCCCACTGGGTAGAAACACTTCCTGAAGCAAGATCTGCTCTGCCTGTAGGAGCACAGGAAGATGTTTATGTTTAATTATTTCACAACCACATAGCATGTGGTCTGTTTAAGCATCTAGCAAGGAAGGAAATTCTTATTCAGATCTATGTATAGTATAATGAATATTTTTATCCTCAGCACAGGGTACACTTCCAGGCATATAGTAAAAGCTCAATAAATCCTTGTTCATTTGAATTGAATTGTTGAGTTACAAAACACATGTAATCTATGGCTCCTTTCAGTCCCTTTAATCCTGCATATAGAGAAAAAAAGGAATTGAATCAGAATGATTCTCCAAGATTTGACAAATTTCTCATGTGTGACCCAAAGGCCCAAATTGGGTGCATTAGTTAGCATATCATTTCTGTGGAGAGAGCATATCAACCTCCAAGATTAGAGTATTGTAAAATAATGAAAATTTCCAATGCTAGAAAAATCTGGGTAAATTCAGTAGTAGTGACAAAATAGTAGGAAAGGTAATTGTGGCACCTTCTGATATGTATTTTGTGCAAAGGCATAATTTATCGATCAATGATAGCGTTCAACTGTGGAATTCAGATCTTAAAATATATTAGAGAACTGAAACATATTTTCACATATATATTGCATGACAATGCACAATAATATTAACTGGATATTCATATTGTTTTTTAGTCCAATATCATTGCTGCTGAGAAGATTACTCTCCCTTTCACCTTTCCCTTAACTGGAAATTTCCTTCTTTGTACCAGTTCTTTTAATACATTATTATTACTTAATCACAGTGTGTTGTAATTATGTTTAACATGCTTTCAGTCCTTTTAGACCATTAGCTTTTTGAAGGCAGGATCCATCAATTATTAATGTGCATAGGTTATAAAGACAAAGTGACTTTCCCTTGTAGGACCAATAACTTTGATAAAATGATTCAGTGGTATGAATTATCTTTGTTATAATTAAATACCCACAATGCTGAGCTCCGGTTCTACAACATAATATCAATCTAATAACAAGTGTATATTCCAAACAGGTTGTTGTTTATGCACATGAACATTTGAACTGTCTGCCACTTCATATTTTTCTCAAAATGGCTTTTGCACTATATCTTCTGAGAAAAGAAATATCAATTTTTTGTAACATTTCAAGTCTTTCTCCTGGTATAGCTACAAAATTACTTCCATTGTATAGATTGTGTGTCTATCTATATTGCAGGCATAGATGTTAATGTGTTCAGAGTGAAACAACATACATTTTAAGCAATACCATTATCATATATTTTATTTTACTTGTTTTTTATTTGCTATGTGTTTCTTATTAATTCTACTTCTTTTTTCTTTTTCTTTTTGAAGGAATGTTTTACCAGATTGAACACTGATTAGAATCTTGGAGATCACTGAAGTTATTTAACAGCTTTTAAGTATTATAATAGCTAAAACACTTTGATGTGGCTTCAAGAAGAAATAAAGGAATATAATAGAATGTGTACATATAATATATATGTATTAAAAAGGAGCCATCATATATCAATAGCCAAATAAGGGATTTTTCAACAGAATAATTGTAAAGCATGTGTTACTTGTGGAAATATAAGTTTAGATTTTCATGTCATATCATTTATATATCCTAAAGTATTTTAAAGAAACGGAGAACCATAAAGAACTAGAATTACAGCAGAACATTTGATTTCAAAAGAGAAGTTACTTTTCAATCTTTGAAGCAAAGAAGGAAAACATTTAAAATTCATTGAAAATTTGACTACATACAATTTTTGAACTTCTGCATAACAAAAATATTATGAGTTCAACTTGAAAGGTAAAGAACAAACTGGGAAATTATCTAAAAAACAACTATTATAGGCAAATTGTTCATGACCATGACATAAAGGAAGAGCATGTTAGCTGTGCAGCCTTGGACAGTTTACTTCACCTCCCTGGCCCTCAGTTTCCTAATCCATAAAAAGGATAACAAAAGTGTTTGTTTTCAGGCTTGTGGTTGGGAGTGTATTAGATAATTCCTATAAACACTTACATGGTGCCTGGCATGTAAAGTGTTCCCTAAAATGCAAGCTGTGCTGCTGCTGTTGTTCTTATTATTAGAGGACAATCCCAAGGACAAACAAAGGACACAAGCATACACTTTATGCAAGAAAATCTAAAACGGGTTAAACAGAGTGTGAAAACTAGAAACTAGAATCTATAGATACCACCTTCACTACCAAATTAGCAAAGACAAAAACAATACTATTCAATGAAAGAACAAAAATAACAGAAGTTACTTCAAATACTGCTAATTGTAAGTTGATGTGTCTTTCTAGAAAGGAATTTTACATAATTTAGTTAGAATTTTTGATTCATTTGCTGTTTTCAACAAATAGCCCTTTTAGGAGTATATCCTAAAGAAATATGTATTTGGAAAATGAGGATATATTTATTTATTTATTTATTTATTTATTTGTTAAAATGTTATTTGGTTTTAAATAACTTTATTCATGCATACAGCTTTTATTTATAATAGCAAAGACATCAAAAGAATTAAAGTTTCCCAAAACAAGAGACTAATCATATTATGCTAATGGAATATTTGGCAACTATCAATGGTAAAATTTTTATAGACATTATAATGATATGGAGAAATGTTCAGGATCAAATTATGGGCTTTTTATTGTGCTCCTCAGAGTGACAGAGTTGGACTCAGTTATGGCTTCCCTACACATGGCTCATCTGTCCTTTTTATATGAACCTATTCTTGGTGCTGGAGTTGGTAGGTGTATGTCCAAGAGACTTGAATCTCTGGGCTGTCCATGTGCCAGCTGGGCCCTGAGTCTCAGCGGAGTTGCAACACCTACTCTCCAGTTTATTGGACTCCCCCAGGACATCTAACAAGAAGGTGAGGATTGACAACCACCATACCAAGGAAAGGAGAGAGCCTATAACTGCAAGCAAGAGAGTCCCATTCATCAGCTGTATGGGATCAAAGGTCCCTCTCAATTAGAGGTAGAGTGGACATCACCATCCCAGAATCCTCAGGACTGGGGAATGAACTATGGACTAGAGTGGACTTACTGGTATTCTACAATAGACTTGTTGTGATTGTAGCAATGGAAGAAGTTACAGCATTGATGTGGAGGCAGTGGCCACTGGAGGCTCTGGGGGCAGGCGGAGGGAAAGAGGTGTAATGCGGGGACTTTTTTGGCACTTGGGAATCGTCCTGAATGGCATTGCAATGACAGATATATGCCATTATATATCTTCCCATGGCCTGCAGAATTGTGTGGGAGAGAATGTAAACTACCATGTGAACTATGGTCCATGCACAATGGCAAAGTCCCAGGATGTGTTTATCAATTGCAATGAATGTGCCACACTAATGAAGGATGTTGCTTATGAAGGAGGGTGTGAGGGATGTGGGGAGCGGGGCATATGGGAATTCCTATATTTTTTGTGTAATATTTAAGTATTTTTTAAAAATTAAAAATATATATTAAAAAAATAAAATAAAATTTAAATGATTGTAAATATCCTAGAGTAAATGGAGAACTTTTAAATTTAAAAAAATAAATAAAAGGAACAAATATTTTAAAAAAATAGAATAGATTACATTTCTATATATACCTACACTTATATATATGCACACATATATGCATATATATCACATCACACATAAAAACTATACATATCAC